>LUCH01001059.1:0-60780 GCA_013368495.1 Paragonimus heterotremus
CTAGGGTACCATCTCAATTGTAAGTCGGCTGTCGTCAACATTTTAATGAATTATCGAGTGCACAATCTACAGAAAAATATTTTGGCACATATATTGTGCACGTTCTTCAAACTTTTGTTGCTAAAACTCTTTAAATTAACCGAAGTCCCAGTTTCAGCTACCTCGTTAAACACATTTTTTCATTCGAAATATCGTAATTCTTTAACGTCCCTGAAGAAAATATTTAGCACATTAAAACAAACTTATTTTCTATAGCGGAATAGGCTCATTTCATGTTTTCTAAGACACTCCGTCAACTACCATTCACAATTTATTGAAACCCACTTTTTATCGGTCCACACAAATGCGCATTTACTCCCGGCGGATAGTTTTCAGCTCTTGGAACTACCTCATGATGAAATATTTCGCATTTCCCTCACTCTTTTGAGGGTAGTTTCGATAAGATAAAACAGCGTCTTTTAAAGTATTAGAACGAAAACGTATTGCTTATAATTGCTTGGGAAGTGTTAGTGTCCATTAGGCGACACTTTCCGTTCACCCCTAGCCAGTTTATCTTCATCGCCAATGATTTGTCGAACACATAGTTACGTATCTTTCGTGTGTACTCATGAACTGTGCGTCCCCGTTGAACGACTGCAAGGGTACGGATCTACGAAAGAAAAACAATAATCAAGAACATCGTCACGACTGTCTGCATCTTGCAGTGAACTGAAAGCAAAAGTTGATTGCTGACATTCGGGAGAATACAAGGCTTCAACACTAAGTTTCTTCCTTGATTAACAAACACATGAACCTTGCGGATTGCGTATCGCCTCAACAGATGAGGCTGGACACATATCCTTCATTACTTGGTCATCTACGTCATCTTCAGTGTAAAATAAATGTACAAAAATAAATGACTATCAGGTTCTTCTGATGGAATAATTTCATTCTCCAAGGTGACAAGGATAGTAATGGAGGAAACACCGGTAAAACTGATGCCAAATCGTAGACGTTCCCGCCGTATTCGACGATATATGGTGGTAAGACAATACAGCTTTCGCCCGGAACTCATGGTAGAGCAAAGGTTCATTAACCAGATGGCTTCAGGGAGTAGGAAGATCAAAAAATTAAACACCTAGGTGAAGATTAGCCTTCAGGTCAAGTTGTAACATGTCTTCACCTAATAAAAGTACGTAATATCACACAAATATTCAGAGTGACATGACATATTGTTATCTAAGATTATCCGTAAAACTTCACAAAAAACAACAGCTCGAAAACTGGCCACACCAGAGGCACGTGGCAATCGAATAACCCAGAGCTATCGAACTAGCCTGGGTGAACAAAATTTACCCTCAATTGGCAACCACCTATTCCGTAATCAAATATCTATCTACTGCAATGAAAAATGCCATTCTCAGATTATTCGTAATCGTTATTCAACCACAAAAGTAGTCCCATGATAACGTGCCATTCACCAAAGTTTCTCATCTTTGGTTGGTCAGTGGAGTAGAAAAGACAGGCCAGCACTTGGCCCACTCTTGGCCAACTTGGCCGAGTCGGCCACGTGTTTACTGGGGGGTGGTACCCAGTGGTCATGTCCTAGTGTACACACTTTTATCATGCGTTGCCTCAACCCAGTCAACCTCCCCAATCACACACCAGCCGTCAACTACCTTACCCAACTAGAATACAAAAATACTGGTGTGTTGACTGGCGAACTTATCGTCGCGTCTACTTAAAGTGGAATGAGCCTCAACTGTGGATCTTCAGAACCGTCCATTATTGTACTGTCACACTGCCGTGGTCGTGAAGGGCTTTGTAAAAATGTTGGACCCACCAACCACAAGTTTCATGAACATCCTGAGAGGCCAGGCTATTGGCGGTTTCCTCTGATTGTGCATGTTTCCATTGTTGATGGATTGCAACTGATGAGTCTGATATAGCCTGGCCAGCCAAAAGACAAAAACGATCAAGGGCATTACAATAATGGAAAACTCGGACGACAATAAACCGATGCGAAAAATATGCGTAAAAATGAAACGAAGGACGTTTGGATAAAAAATAGAACGACTCTGGCAAGTTGTGGTCTGTTGAGCTAAAAAGATCACCACACACAGAAGAAAGACCAGGTAACAGGGTGGAGTCAGACGACGTCGGATGAATAATTCCCTACGCGGCGTGGCCAAACGCTGGGCGTTGATAGGACGGTAGATACGTGGAACCAAAAACATTTCACCGTGTAATCAATTCACCAACCAAAAATTCATTCAAATAGAGAGAGGGAAAGGATGAGCGGAAACCCCCGTTTATTCTCTCAACCAATGGAGTTCAAAAATGTTAAAGATCTTTTCAAACAAAGGTACAGATGTAGTGTAACGTGTGGTCGAAACCAAAAAGCGCGCACGGATTGGATCCGAGTTGCGTAACGGAGCGTGCTGTTGTGTTGTTGGCGCTGCTTTGGCTTTCGTTTGTGTAAGTCGTGTTTGTGGCTTACTGGGCCTTTGGCTCATGTTTGTTTGTGTTGTTTCCTTCTACAAGATTGTTACTAGAACTCCTACTTTAGAAGAACGCTGTCCCCCGCTGCAGACATGTCTGCACATCGCCATAAAGCTGGTCCGCACGTGTAACGGATTATCAGAGTGGAAAGGGCCGGCTAGTATGTTGCAGTGGTTAACAGAAAGTGTGCACAACGCTAACTTTGAACACTACAGATCACCGACAATCTATTTACGAAGAATGGTGCTGGACCCTTTCGAAGCGTTGTGTTTTCAATCGAGGACGATCCTCATATCTGTCCACATACGTATATCTTAAAAAACTCTCTCCCATTAAACCCTTTCCCAATCAAAGTGTATTAATGTGTACCCAGCTCGAGCTGACTTCGTGCACAGGTTACTGTACCGTAACAAGATTCAGAAGCATTAACGAAACGGTATAGTTACAGACTATCTTGGGGACCAGCTGCTTTATACTTAATACGTCGTCGAATACACAACTGGGCAATCTGTTTCATGCGATCCTTTCATCCTCACCATTTCCCGACACATATCGCTTCAGTAGAATAGTCCCATCAAAAACCAATTTCACAGAACGCTTAGCTTAGCGGGCAACAGTATCTGAGTCGCAAATTGTGCGTATAAAAGATAGCAGATCGAGTATAGTCGTAATGCCATCAAAAAAACAAAACTGGAAGCAGATTGATTATGTCTTCTATTCGAAACTTAGGGCACTTTCAGCAAGGATATCCAGACTAATATCTCTTACACCCTTAATGAGTCTAGGTTGTAGAACACACCAACATCTCCGGAAAATCGACTGATCACATCCTTAACCGAAGACCTTCGTGTGCATACGGTCCACGAATTTATGAAACAAATGCCTTATCATCTTGAACGGCGTTAACCCAGAGCAGCCAGCAATCCACAAGAAAGTTAGAATCGATTGGTTACTCGACGATTTCGTCACGCAGGTTACCAAAACACTTAGCAGTCCTTCTCAATGCAAGACTGATGCACAACGCTTAGAAAGTTTCCCCCAAACGGTAGTGCCGTTCTTTGGTAGTCATTCACATCAACCTTTATATTACTCTCAGGTCATTACAGGAAAAGTCGGGCACTTCTGTTTCTCCAGGGAACTGCCTAATGCGTGAAAATTTTCCTTTGAGGATGTTGAAACAGTGTTACATACTATTGTCTACGGCAAACACAACACTTGAATTGATTGGTATTAGCATAGCCACGTTCGAAAAACTTTCGAGAAGTGACATATCTACATGATTCGTCTGATAAAATAGGTGCTCTAGAACGTTAAAGTATATCTTGTAGCCACCATCAAATGTCGGAGTTACGCACAGTTTCATAGGTTTATGGGTATGTTCATTGTAGTAATGAAGTAGGCAGATAGTACAGTATCGACCTCACTTTCCGGGGGATCTCAAACAGTCGTAGAAACTCTGGATATTTCGACCGGTTACGGTTAACAAGGGCCAGTTTAACGCTGGGGTGCTCCACACCTTCCACTAGAGGTCGCACGGTCAGTTGTACGGGGTTACCAACCTATGCAAAGAGCATATCCACAGGCAATATCTCCTGAACCTCATCACTTACTCGTCTGGCAGCTTCGTACCGGTTTATAGGCACCAGCGTTGTTGCCTACCAGAACCTCCGAGCACGAGTCGACAAATCTAAATATCTCTACTTGCACAACGCCAAGCCGAGCCAACTCCACTTTATTACATGTGTTAAATCGCTCTTGGCGATTTAGGGTAATTCACTCACTAACGCGTATTCGACAATTCCAATAACGCTTATTTAGACAGTTGGGTGAACGGGACTATCTTTCAAATCCAAAAAACATCAGAAAAGTCGATCGAAAGGATTGGAATTTATACGGTACTGTTTAATAAAATTACAACAAAGGTACTGTCTCACCTTGAATGCGAAACAACCGGGTACAAAATTATTCGCGCGAAAATTCCCAGTGTAGTCATGAAAAATACTGTGTAGCGAACAAGCTCGTTTGATGATGAATCACTGAAAACGAGCTTGTTCGCTACACAGTATTTTTCATGACAAAATTATTCAGCAAAGGAGTCAAAAATGGGGCAACTGAGCACTTGTTCACAAACAGCCACCAGTCAACCGGAAATGACCTCATTATAGCAATCGGGCACAGATGAAGATGAGAGCGTGTCAACAACACCAAGGAGAAAGTTTTAACAGATAGACAATGATAATTGTAAGAAGGAAAAACGCAAACAGTTGATGTGCAATTATGGTACAAAATTCGTTATGATCGTTTACTGCACAACGCATAAAAAATAAAGGCAGATTAAGGATAGGCTTTCTACAACCAAACCAAGAACACCTCTACGGATTCATCGTTTCGCATCATACCAGACAGAAGACGACAGACATACCAGACGAACTTCAACAAATCTAACAACCAGCCTTCATAGGTTCTTGTCTCGAACGTGTCTCCAACTCATTGACCTTGAGTAAACCTTCTTCTTTCAGCTGCCAAGCTCTTAGCTCAAGCAACAACAAGGTATACAGAGCTTTACTAGAGAATTACTGATAAGTTACACAGACATCAGAAGAAATAACAGCATATTTCACACGCTTTACTCTGGCTGCGTGACAGCTTCCCGCCTAAAACAAAGAACGTGTGACCTATATCTTCTGAAGTCTGTGTAGTGAAAAAAGGTACTAGAATATGTCTCGATAGAAAATAACGAATAAATTCGGGGACTGACCCAACCGGAAATTAACAGTGTTCACGAAATTTTCAATATAATGAGGAAGTGGTCCAGGTGTTCCGACCGTAGTTGATGTTGCAAAGCATTAGCGTTGAAATGCAATCTAAAAATGGAATGTTATGGTCGCCGGTCAATCACCGGTGGTGTAGTAAGATTTATTCAGAAGTGTGGTCTATCTATTTTATTTCTATAATGCGGTCCTATGCCACGACTACGCAAGATTAGCAGAATAAAGTAGAAAACAATCAAGACAACACAATATTCCTCTCCCAAAGCAACTGAAACGTGCACGGATGCTCGAACAAAACCAATGTAAGCAATACTGAAATGATTTAGCAAAAACGAACTGCGGATAGTGTGTCTATCTGTGTTAGTGGTCGAATGTGTTGTGAGACAATTGTTTGTGTGTGGCAATGGGATTCTCGGTGATTGTGATGGTTCCAGAAGTACAGAAATGAAGTAATTAACTTGGCTCAACTCCAGAGCAAGTTTCGACGCAGTAGTAATAACGCAGCATGTTAGCCAACGAAGTCATAATGTAATCTGTATCTGTACACTGTAATTATTTATGCAATAAAACAACAATAGCAGACAATGTTCCCTTATAAATCACAATCATTACACCCACCGCAGTTCAAAGGAAAGTCCTGGCAGTAGTGGTGACTTGGCTTCTTTTTTACACGTTCAGGAATTATTGTCTGCGCGGAGTCGATTGCAGATACTCCCTCAGTAACTGATTTCAAATCTGAAACAGACTCAGAAACGGAACTTTCAGTCTCTGAATATTCAACAGACAATATAAGAGACAGCTTCAAAATATTTATACACTTAAGACCGATAATAGACGGGTCAGAATTAACAGCAGAAAATGAACATGTATAAGTGACGGACTACACATCTGTGAGTGAAAGACCACCTTCACCAAGAATAGGTGAAGCATGTCTAGTAATACCATTAACTAAAACATTAGCAGGTTTCAAGTTAACAGAAGATTCCAGCCGCCTCGCGCAAGCAACAGAAATAAAAGATTCAATACTACCGGTGTCAACGATGAAGAAATGTTGTGAACCACCGTTAACAGTAAACGATTGTGTTATATGGTGCGTAGAATCAAGAGCGACTTACATTTCCGTCTTCAGCTCCTTGTCCTTGAGAAACCAAATTTGAAAGGGTTCTAAGTACCCTTCGATTTCTCTCGACGAATTATGACTATTCAGAATTTCAAGTTGACAGGAAGGTATCTTAAAAATTTAAAGAAGTTCGCGACGCCAATTCTGATGGTTCCAGAAATACAGTAATTAAGTAATTGACTTAGCTCAACCCCAGATCTGGTCTTGACGCAATCGAAATAACGCAGCGTGTTAGCCACCGAAATCGTAATGTAATCTGTATCTGTACACTGTAATTATTTATGCAATAAAACAACAATAGCAGACAAATGATTAAGAAAACTATTTGTAAATTAACGTGTTGAGATGGCTGATGGTTGCATAAAATCATTGTTCACATAACCTCTTTCAGACGATTACTAATGACACTATCACACCTTCCAGCCCAATCGATAAAAAGATATTTATCCCGACGTGATATCACTCTGAATGGTCCAAACGGATGTGTGAGAACCGAGAATTTTAATAGGGATATGGTTAGGCGAAAATACATCGTGAAAGTTGACCTTATTACGCTGACAGTGTTTGCGGAATTTAGTCCACATGAGGGTACCTTGATTCATAATAGTCTGACCGTAACATGAAGAAGTTAGTTTGAGTGTGTCATATATTCCGAGGTTTGAGAGCAAATGTAGGAAATCAGACAAGAACCTTTGTTACATCAGTGAAACAGATGGTTAAGGAAGGGGGGCTTGAACAACCGGGAAAGTGAGTTAAACTCGAGAGGAGATAACGCTTTGTCGTTGAGTTGTCCTTGTGCCAATTCCTAATGGTCTATATCAGACGAATATAATGCCGTATCAGTGAGTAGTCAGGAAAGAGCGTCTACGATGAGATCAGCCGACCGAGGAGTTTGACGAATGTCTGTCTCAAATTGTGCGATGAAAACAAGATGACAGGTCACTCAAAAGTGTCTGTCAGGTAAGAGTTGACCGCACAGATGGGTTTTTTAATGATGAATGGGAACAATGAAAACCAGATCTACCCATAAGTGTAGGAAGTGTCAAACTGATAGATAAATCGCTACTAGTTTCTTGAGAATCTGACGAACTTAAAGACAACCAAGAAACAAGTGGATTCAGTACTGTAATATGCAGCCTAAGATCAACAGCAGCGAGTGAATAGGCTTGAAATGAGCACAGTCTTGTCTTGTCATGGATAGATGAGGCTGTTAGACTGATGTTCACTGCATAGAGTAAATAATACATTGTTTACTGAACTCACATAAAGCAGGTAGATTTTGCGATGTATCGACAGATGTGAGTTGATTCAGCGTGTTTTCTGTCACTTCATCGTTTCCACCCTATTCACTTTAAAAGGAACTATCAAGAAAATATTCTATTCTCAGTCTCCGATAAAACAAATTCAACTTCCATGATGATTGGTTTAATAATGCATGAGACAATAGCAATGCTGAAAGCAAGTCTTATGAGACCATGGCGATGAACAGTGGTGCGATATTAGAGTGTAAACCGTTTGCTAGTTCGAATGTATTTATTGACAAACCGAAGAACAGTTTACTTATCTGATCCTTGGTTTTATGTTATCCGATATCTTTAGGGAAAATTGACTGGATCGTTACCACAAAAAAAACTTCATCATCAAATTCCAGTCTCTCAGTGAATGACTAGAAACGAAGACTATTATTATTATTGTTATTATTATTATTATATTCATATCCATTTTGCGTCATGCTTGTCTTTTCCGAAAAAAATAAATCACGTTCGAAAAACAATCGGTTGTAGTTCAGCATTGTACCGCTTCATGTTAAGCTGCAATGTGAATTTATGAGTTAGCTGAGGGCAGTTAAGTATTGAGTAGTAACAGACGATCTAGGCGTCAACTTACGGGTATTAATAAAGAAAGTCGTTTTGTTTCCTAAATGTGGTTCCAGCACAGGGTGGTGGATAAGAGGAACAATGGGCAACTGCCTAAACGTCAGGTTGTGTGGATTTCGTTGGCAGCTGAGACAGTCGTAAGTGAAGTGAAGAGAGATGGGCAGAATATAAGTGTAATAATGAGGATTGGTGCATAAGTAAAATTTTGTGTACAAAGAGGCTCAGTAATGAATAAACCATTTATAAGAAGTCGATAAAATGCCTAATCTTTAGAACCACTGGACCTGTCTAGATGGATGGATGGTTTATGGGTGTTTCCACTTCAAATGTACACAACAACCCCACAATTTCTTATAATCGCTCTGTTGATGTACTATGTGATAATAACTCGGCTTGAAATGCCTGGACTGATCTAAGACGTAATTTTAGTCACGAAGTGCTCGACAAGAACACATCGTTTACTAAGCTCAAACTGCTTTGAGTACTCCGTGATTAAAAGTCGTTCAGTTAGTGATTCGCACATCCAGGATTCTCTAATCGGACGCTAACGCGATAAGAAAAGTGGCAGTAAGATTACTGAGGAATCTGAAAACAAATTGTATTTGGGAGATTACCTACCGTCCATACAGCTATAAGAATAGACTGTCTGTTGACCAGAAGATGCTGCGTCCATAAGTCTGTAAGCGGAGTTCAATTCATAGATTAGGGACCTGGCGGATGCAATGGTCTAATAGCAGACCTGTGAATAGCTGCAGTAGCCTGAATCTATGAGATGATGTGATCCGCTTGTTTCGTACATATGCACAGTAGGTGGTATAAACAGGTCACACATTTGCATTGTGACCATTTTAGGAGGATGAGCCACTTTTAGTTCGGTCTACAGTTAGCAGGTGATTGAAGAATTTTACTTCTAGACAAATAAACCACAACGCGGGTTCTATGTCCAAAAATTACGGATATACGATAAAATAGGGCAAACTTATATATATATATATATATATATATATATATATATATATATATATATATATATATATATATATATAGACCGCTACTAGCGACAGTTTCTCGGAACGATTTATGATGCCTATCCGGAAGTACCTCATTAGATGTTGTGCACACTAATCAAAGATAGTAGCCTCTGTTCGTTGGAGATGTGACTGTAACAACTCACTAGATGCATTAAACGTTACGCTGATTTAAATTGATTTGAACTGCCTGGTTGCCGTACTCATAACTGAAAAGTGGCCGCAATTGTTTGGTTTGTTTTCAACGAAAAAAATGAACTTGTGTATGCTACAGTGGATTTTCATTTTTGACTCAGGTTCCCATCTTTGATCTGTTGATTACGTGGATTTGTAGCAAATGACGCTAAAGTGAACGAATGAGTTCTGCTTGAAGATCTTAATAAATTTGTTTCAAATTTCGTGTTTGACTGAATCAGTTACCTAAATCTTAATATTTTCAACCATTCCTTAATGTATACGAGTCACTCAGACGACCTTGTCTGAAAGCGTACCCAGGTTCGGAATAAATTGATGTTAACTATCCAAACATGCACACGCTTTCTGGAAGTCAAATAGGTGGATTTTTAACCCTATATTATATCTCTTGTTGTTAAAGTTTTTTCACTACCGAACAAGTATCCTAAGGTACATCATGAGACGACCTTCGGTTGGCGATCAACGTTTGTTCCAACACACCTGCATCTAAGACCGTAGGTGAACTGCATTCATAGTGTATCACATGTTTTATTGCCTCTACGTACACTGTATTCCACCCCGGAATCACCGGTACATAAAATGATCGTGTGTCTCATATCAAGCACAGTCCAGCGCCCACCAAAATGTCATATCACGTGTTTTATGTATATCGGTTAAGTTTACACGTAACCGTCATTTCGTACACAATGGCAGGTCAAGTGGCAAATTTACGTGGCCATACGCAGTAGCAATCTGTGAAACAGTTCTGAAAGCCCGGGTATCCGAAAAATGGAAATAACACTTGTAGACAAATTTCTACACTCGTCTAATCCTGTCATGTCCAAATGGTCAATTTAAATTTGATGTTTCAAATCTCTTGTTTACTCTCCAAACAAATTCCGAAAGCGATCAGATTTTGATGAATTAAAAATTTTCACGTTTTTTTGGTATGTAATTAAAGCGGTGAAACCAATACGCACCGAAGACGTTATTTCGTTCACTGATGAATCATTAACGATTTAACTGGCAGGTTAGACATGCGACCAAACACTAAGATTGTTGTATGCCTCTGAAAGATACTCACTTTTAACCCGACAATCCACAGCCGGGCTCACGGTTGGCTAGACTCATTAGGGCGCCAATGTGCTTACAATAATAAGCCTTAGAGGCAATAATCAGTGCACGTTAGCATCGCCTCAAACGATGCTCATAAGGCTGTTGGTTTGGTGGATAACAGCTTCCTTGACTAGTTTCATAACGATTAACAGTTAGTATCATGTTCAGTCCATCTCAAATGTTAGAATATAGACAAGGACAAAACCAGGTTTTTAGATTTGGCCTTGGTGCGATAATCCTGAAGCATGACGTCACTCCCAGTAGAGGTCCATTTGAAGTGAAACAGCACTCTGAGAACCCAGACTCTACTGTGTTTTTCTAGAATAATGGATTAGGAATAAAACAGATATAGAGAATAGTTACGTTAACTTTCCATTTTCTATTAACAAGTGAAAACGTCTCCTCACTTTACCAGTAAAGACCTACTAAAACAGAGATACAAGGAGACATACAGTGCGAGATGCGAACATTTACTCTATTCTAATCAATCGACTACACAAAACGTTGCTATATAGGTTAAACATATATCAGCGGAACAGTGAAATGAACGAACAACACATGGGTGTAATCGAGATGGGGTAAATGGTTTCAACGACATGGCAACGAGATTGGTTGCGTCAGCACCTTCAGTCAACAGATGACTGATGCGTGACGTTTGATTTACAACTCTTCGGAAAATGCCAACACCTTGGGCATGCGATTGCTGAATAGGACCATAAACGAGATGCTGGTGTGAACCACTTTTCGTGACCTAGTGTTTTGCCATCGAAAACGTAAAATTTCTGTTTGGGTGTTATTATGCTGAGCCGCCTTGAGTTTTGATTTACAACAGCCACTTGGGGATATGTTGTCTTCTTCCGTCGTAAGTTCTCGTCCTTTCTGCCAAGGTATACGTCACCACAACCGCAGTTGAACTGACAGATGACATAAGGTAGGGTTTCCTGAAGAAAAACAATCGGAGCTGTGGCGACTTATCTTGCTTATTGGAAGTAACTAACGCAATTCCGCCGTAGGATAAGTACGATCAGTAGTAAGTTTCAACCTTCGATTCACATTGGTAATATTCTGGCCTGTCATATTAGAGAGGTTGATCCATCCCACTCCTTCGGCATTGATTGTGGTTGAGGGTTGGCTTCCCGTTCCTTGCAGTGAATTTTAAATATTTGGGCGAATACTCTTTCGCGAACAGAATACTTCTCACGATCTGTTTTCCATATATTAGACGGTAGGTCGTGAAAAATTTCTATACTCGACAAAATGGTTCTCGCACTGAACCACGTCTGTAAACTGCGAGTGCAGCTAAAGAGATGTATAGGTACTGCGCACTCCATGTGGCTTTCCGATAGAAGAACCGGTCAACAGTACCATCTAAGCATCTATACATCAGAATATCTAAAAAAGTTTGTCAGTCCCCTTACTCTAGTACATAGGTGATAGAGGAATTTCGGTGGATGGAATTAAACTGGTGTTAAAGAGTTATGAATTGATCAAACATGCATTTCTTTCTCCTGTCTAGATAAATTGAATAAGCCGAGTTGGTCAAATCAGCACTGGAATTCAAAACCCTTGAATTACAGACCGCAACCTGAATCCACTGGATTGTATTCCGTTCTACCATTAGCCGGTGGGCTGCAGAGATCTGGAACATTTAGCATTTACAGTTAAAGACAAACGTTGACATCAAATAGTCAGCTGTTTTTTATTCTTCTTGATTTTTTTATCAAACGTTGTCAAGTGACTACTAGAATCATTTGATTAACACTTTGGTGGGTTTTGCAAAAAATATCGAGCATTCGAAACGTTGCGTGTGAGCTTTGTTTGGAAATTGTTGATCTAGATTACTGAAAATTTTGAAGACACCATATTCTCACTTTTTACTGAAGGTCTAGCAGAGAATTACCTCATTTTGATTGACTGCAACAGTCTGATATATTAAAAGAACAATTTGTGCAGATTGAAGTTAGACAAGAAATCTTCTCCCACTGGAATATGGTACTTTTTAGCTGTTGTTGATGGGCCTATTAGGTTAACAGTTATGACACGGTTGTACTCACATTTCCCAGCCGACGTAATCGCTAAGGTAAGTGGTTTTCCTCTATTCTGTCTCAAAAATTATCTCGTTCTTTTGATGTTCTTTCGACTGTGAAGGGCGATGTTAGAACAGGTTTCCCGTGATCAATTTTCACGAAGAAAATACATAACATCTGGTCAAGGTTGGACATTTCGGGCGAACCTGGTTTTCCGTCCTCGAACCGGCGTATAAATTACTGAACTACGTAGAGACTGTGAACTTAGGACACAGGTATTTTCAGCTAGAATAAATCGTTTAGAAAAAGTGGTTTTTCATTCGGAAATTTGAGAGATATTGCTAGCCACTGATGAGCATGTGGATATTCATTCGATTTTCTGAACAAAGTTGAACATAAACACAGTTCACATCGTCAAAACAAGATTCCCTGTTTTGTGGGTGCTAGACTGTGCAATGAAATCAAGTGACTTTCTATAGAAAAAACAAGTGAAAGAAATGGTCCATAACATTGTTTAGTTTGATGTTTATCCTATGAGTTTTTTCCGGCTGATTTCTGTACTTTACTTTTAGAAGGACTATGTTGAACTTCCTGATAGACTTAACTCAAATTCACATAACTTTTACAAATACAGCCGTGACAATTGGAGCATAATCTACTCAATGGATATTCAAAATGGCTAAGCACACCATACAGTATGCCTTCTCATCAATTGTAGTGGCAGTAATGCCGGTTTACAGAGCACCCAAGGCTCTGTCATCAAATCGGCTGAGCAGCCGGAAGGTGAACCACAAGCATTAGACCAAACCCTTTACACACCAGTTTTCTGTCACTGGTCGGCTCTTTCACTGATCATGATGTTTTGCTCAGTACTGTGATGGTTAATCACTGACTGTGTGAATGAACTATCAGTACTGATTGTGATCGTCTACCAGACAGTTTACGAAAATAACCGCAGTAAACTATTTTGGTACACATGAACTAGATTAATCACTACACCCTGGAGGAAAATGCAGGTAACACATTTGCACTGTTAAACTTGTTCCTCCCCAAAAGGATAACTAACTGTAGTGTACATGGTATTTATTAATTATGTACACATTTGGTCAAGAAAGTCCAAAAATCAATACTGGTTTTGCTCGCTGCAGTTCGTGTAGATAGCAAGTGTGATCTGGAACTTTTATTGACAAAGGTGTACTTTTTCTTACATATCTTTCAAGGGTAAGCTGAGTCCTTTGAGACTCGGGGTGCAATTCGGCGTGAGGTCGGACAACCATTTGTCACATGGAAGCACCAGCTGTCTGAAGGTTGTAAAGTGTCCTTTACTTGTTGATCACTAACAATATTTCACTTTTGCACAGTATTGATTTTCCACCACATTTCTATGTTCAGACTGAGAAGAGTGACCTTGGGAGAAATTGTAAGATTTTGTGCACCGATGTGTTCACATGTATCTGTCTGTGCAATGGTTAAACCATGCTGTAAGTGTCATTCATTCAGTTGTTTATCTCCGTCGTATTCCGATCTCGTTTGGACAAGTAACGCGCTTCGCCACAGCAACCGTGTGACTTGGACACTGAAAATTTGCAGTACTGTGATGGTTATCTTGAATATTCATGAACATCTTTGGTGAAATCAATTCTCTGAGTATCACAACTTGTCCTATATCAGTGACGTTACATTCAGACGTTTTTTCTTATCACGCATGTCCTAGTGAGGAAGACATATACTAAATCTTAAACCCACATGTTCACTCATGCACTGTCAAGTCCTCAGTAAGCAAACGGAGATATTCTTTCGGTTGTGAGTTATGTGTACACATCATATCAAAACAAGTAAATAACATGGTGGGCTAACGTTGTGCTGTTGACAAGTAGATTAAATTGCATGAGTCAACAGTTTATGCACACACAGGACCAGAGGTCCAGTATTGATTAACATTGCTTCGGAGAATGCAAGCACTTTTGGATTCCGATCACGCAACAATGTTTGAAACGAGATGACGGATTCCGACCGTCCGGTCCTGTTTGTGCATAAAATGTTGACTCACGCTTGTTTCATGTAAACTCAACAGTTGATTGTTTCTATTGTTGTTGTTATCTGCATGTCCTACATATTCCACTGTTTCATGTTCGTGAGTGAAGAGAGTAAATGAAATGTACGCATCTCGTGACGTATTTCTTCTGTCGTTATCGGTGAACTGGATCAAACGAACTCAGTGTTTGAAGCAGATCAAAACATTGCATTGCAAAATTAACAACACAATCACGACCTCAAACACTGAAGCATTAGGTATCGCTCCGCCTTGATCATGTTGGTGTGGAACTTAAAAACTAAAGCACCTGAGAAAAAGGTACCACTAAGAATAAAAAAGATAAACAACGGTTATATTCAATCACCAAGCAAACCACGTTATTAATTAGATTTTTGGGTTACCGCACAGACAGAACGGGAATCGTTAAGTTGAAATTATAGGCAGTTTTTAACCTCCGGTGATATACTTAATTCAAATCATATCCGATAATTTTTGTCACATGAGTTCGTAGAAATACAGTGGTTATCGTGAAATGATTATAGACACCGTGAATAGTCCGGTGAGGAGGTTGTGTTCACTTTTGCTCATCTTCCATATGTTAAGCATTAAACTTGATCAGTCAAGCAACCCAAATAAGGATTTGAATTCTTTCTACATGTCTTCATCAGACACAAAATTGTGACCGTTTTGAGAAAAAGCCAGTGCTAAAATATTCACGTAGAAATCGATCCGGAATCTGACTGCTGTGCACAACTAAACTCAAAGCCCACTGGAAGTCAGCTTACTGGTTGGCGAAAGTGACACAAGTTTCGCTGCATTCTAGGCTTGTAACAGCTTGGTGCAGGTGCTCTTTTCTAACACATTCAACAGAATAACACATAAAAATCTTTGATATACACAAGGTTCTTAAGTATTCACATTAAGAAACTCACGGTGGAGCTACTTTGTGCGGCTTTAGGTCAAGATGAGCCTAGCGCATGTTGCAGGAAACGTTATCGTGTAACGATGTCTGTTTGACTGGTAATCGGACATCGGAACACATTCTTAAGGTGAACTGGTAAGTTTTATATACGATAGAACCAAAACCCATGACTGCATGCACTGTCCTACACAACATTGCTTTAGATACACTAATCGCCCAACGGATCCGTTTAACCGGTGTCCGTTCAAGGACATTCAAGAATAGAAACGGGTCATAGTACGTTTGTCAGAAGGACTACAAAGATTAGTTTTTCTTGTTGATCTATATTCCCTCCGGTTAAGAGCACATATTTAAAAAGTCTTTCGCACAGTTTCAATTTAGTGAAAAATGGAAGGGTGGTTTATATACTTCTGGTCACAAACGAGTGACCTAAAACAGAGTAGAATGATCCAAATGGCTCCACCATCTGTTTGATAAAAATATCACACAGGAAATAAAACCAAATCCTTTTGTACACATTAACACAAAACAGTGAGTTATCCATAGAGATTAAATGACCTATGGAGTTGGAAAAAATGCAACTTGTCATGCCTTGGGATGGCATGGTTAGGAAGAATGAGTTTAGCATAGCGGAGCTCGCAGTGTCCATTACAATACATGAGCTTAACTCAGGTGTATTTCCCAAAGTATTGGCAACCAACTCTAGGATGACAGGTATCAGAATGTCAACCATCCACATGAGAAGTTCGTGGTCACGGGAGTCATGCGGTGTTAGAATGGGACCTACGAGAATTCCCAAATTGTGTGCTATTGGTGAACCATAAGGTTATGTTACCGATTTATCATTACAGGTGACAAGTTTTTCAAGACTTCTTACATCCTGTCCCCAGTGTTTGAACAGAAATGTAAATGAAAATGATAACAGATTTTCTGTACATTTTTATCAGTTCTTAGTTCCTCTCGTAAAGGTGGAATAAACGAATATTTTGTTTGAAGAATATGAGAAAAGACTAGATGAAGTGTCGATTCCAGAGTGGTTATAACAGATGCGAACAGAAGTCATGGAAACAATTATTTTGCTCAAGAGTATTGGGTGTGGGATCAGCCATCATGGGCGTTAGGTTCATACATGCAGGGAAAAGGGAAAGCTTGAAAGAGTACAATCTGGTTGTCATAAGTTATTTCATTTCACTCGTTCTCTGTCGTGGGAGGAGGTGCTGCCTTGGGAATAATGCCAGTAGGTGGTACATGACAATTTTTGCCCTCTTCCAGCTGAAATCGACGATAGTATAACTGGATTTGTGTGAATACACATTTCCAATCCGGCACTTTCATTCGTATCAAGTCTTGAACATCAAGCAGAGGTGAAACGTTGCCAAGTTTTCTTTGAAAGAAAGAAAAGAACTTGATAAAGTAACTGAGATCACGTAAAAACCTTCAGTAACTCGCATATCACTCTGAGCAGCTAAGGCCTTGGTTCAGTAAACCGATGCAACAACAACACAGCTGCAGCGAGATAACATTTTCTTTACTTCCATTGATCGAATGAATGAAACACACAAATGAGTATCAACCTGAACTGCCCGGCGGAGACGTTCACGTGACAAGTTACACGAATTACCAATCACTCACCTGTATACTTTAACCAAACAACGTCTTTGCAAAGTCTAGCGTGTACAGTATACGATGGGTCACACGGTTGACGTTAACAGTTCGTTCAGTGTTGTTACGAGATCAAAAGCTGTGAGCATTAATGAGCACGGAGACAATGGTAATCAAAAACATCGACCTTCAGGAGATACGGATACAATCCATGCTATTCCGATGGGACTGTCTCCCACTATGCTGTTTTCCCATGATTAGCGAGTCCCTGAAAATCAGTGCAGATTTCAGTACGCGTTGACCATACACAGTTGGTCATTCCGTACAACCACTTCTGCTCTGCTGAACCTTCAACGTTGCAAAAACAGTCTAATCGTCATGTAAATCGACGGAGGAGAATGGGCAGAACATTATCATCTGGCAAATTTAGTTTTTTGCTACACTAATTACTCATAAAAATCATGAAGACAGCCGTTTGCATTGCGGGTTTGCACCCTCAAGCAAACTGTTAAATTCGTGTTTTTTTAATGGAAAAACAACTGTAATAATCCTTCTGATTTAAAAAAAATGATTTTGCTGAACCCAACCGAAGACTGGGGATTTTATTACTCCATCCCTAATTCCAATTACTTATTGTATGACAGACAAATTCAAGTGTTTTTGATTTTAGTGCCATGTAACCTACAAAGCCGATTAATGAAAATTCCCAAGGGGCAATTATGGATTTTAAAAATGCTATTTCGAAAAGCGATCACGAGTTAGCAAATTTAAAGTAGAGCCGGAAGACTTACGCTTGTCAGAAGAATCGACAATTTAACAAATCCATATAATGTAATTCGAGCAGAATGGATTCTTTAAATGTGTGCACTTTTACATAGTGTCCTAAGTGACTTTTCGATCAAAATTCAGTTGGATATCCAGCGGTATGTATTATGCTTTGTTGCTGGATAGTTTAAATTAGTTGATGCTGATAGCAGTTTCCCAACGTTGCACTTTTTAAATAAGAAATCAGACATCCTTCAAACTTGCGAATCCACCGTTAAATAGACCGCTTTGGAATGAGGCACCAGAAACTCGAGTTTCGCTGTCGTGAAAGATAGCCAGTTGAGTCTATCTTTTCACCGACCTGGGTTCAAACTCTGACTCACTTTTTTGTAGAGTGACCATGATGACCAGTGCAGAATCAACTCACCTTAAATACGACCGAAACTTCGCATCTTTAGTCATAATCACCGGTTATTTATTTCCGAACGTCGGGTTCTTACAGAAGCACAACTTCAATCTGGTGCTTTTTATTAAAACCGGTTCACCGGAGGATAATTATAAATACAAAACTTTGATAAAGTATGAGTGATGGTCAAATAACAATAACCAAATCTGCTGACTGTAATTATTTATTTGATTACTTACTGCCGAGGATAGGTGACGTGATCGTTGCACATTCCGCTACACGTGACCCACAAACTGAGGTGCCTTTAGGACTGGATATTTTCACTAGATTTGTGTTCATTAGCTAGTGTTTCATTTGTCCAGGTTAGAACTGTAATCAAGATGTACTGTGACTTCCTATGACAGACATGTTGCGTAAGTAATATCTGGCGGTTATGGTTTGTTTTATACCTAAGTAACTTGTATGTAACATTATAGAAGTTTATGTGAATGGCGTTTGTTTTCGCAGCTTTCGGTAACTGTTTGTTATAGTCACAATCCTCCTAGTGTTTCTGACACTAACAGGGTCAATAAACAACGTGTGTCGTAGTACAGTAATCATGTACACCTTTTCTCGAACAATGCTGTTTGGAGATTTATGCAGTCACATCTTGCTCATTGTAGAGTCGAATTTAGCATGAAGTGAGTTTGTCAGCAAATGATTAGTTGATCCAAATTGAACATCACTCACGGTCGATCGGAGTCTTCGCATTCCTGCAGATTTTTGTCTAATCCAGTTCTATAATAGTATATAGGTTTCGTGAACCATAGTTACTATTTTAGTCCTAAAATCTCATGTTAATGTGACTTTTTCAGAAAACGTCAATCACTGAGCCGTTTGGCTTTTATAATCCAGATACTGATGAACTGTCGACATTACTGCACTATAGAAAATATTGCCCGTAATATGCATGTAATAAAATAGTATACGTTTAAGGAGGTAAATTGAGATTGATTTCTTCAATAAAATCGATGTCATAAAATCAATCTGAAAAGTTTTCATCACAGGGCTATACATTTTAGTACTGGCAGCAGCAGAACCGGAAATGACAAACTTTTTGTACATCTCCTTCGGAACTGATATGAACTTACATTTTCATATTAAATTCCCAAAGGGAATACTTTTTAGTAAAGTTGTAAGTAGACAGCCAGACTAATCTACAGCGGAAGACTATAACTGAAGGGATTTTTGTATCAGTTCACAGCACAAAAACAAAATAAAGAATATGGAAGTCCCTCTTAAGTACTGAATACATAGTCGTCTAAGAAATACAACTTTCTGCGGACAACCGGTAACTTTGATTATTATTATTATTATTATTATTATTATTATTATTATTATTATTATTATTATTACGAAAAGGATTAAATGTGTGTAGCAATTTCTAATGTGTTGCCGTCGAGTTAGTGCTGTTCAGACTGTAATGTGCAGGTGAAACATTACAAAAGCGTGTTTCAAACTGACAGACCAGCGGTATGACAAAGTATTGTTGTTTAGTCATCAGTTTACCAACATCTAGCTTGTTTCTACCATTTCTGGCATTTCGTCTGTCATGCGTCATTCATATTTCGAATTTCTCGTTTGCTCTTTCAGAATATGATGGATCATTAGTGAAATAGTAGCCAGCAGTGGTTTGACATGTAACGACTGGTCAGAAATCTCACAAACAGTCACATTTTTGGAGACAAAAATTTCCAGATGTACAACGTATGTGATATCAAACTCTAATTGACTATTCGGGATTAATTTGTCATATACTACTGTTTACACGAAGCACCGCAAAACGCGCACTACAGCCAATAACAAGCGGGATATCCTCAGATGTACTGATTAATGCACGAGTTACTCCCCTCAGTAATCTTGTGTAACCTCCGTCACTTTTTTGACCATTGCAACAAACTGGTCAAACTAAATTAGCCACACGCATCGTTGAATGACACCCAACTAAGCCGATCGCAATTGATCAAGTTAACGTACTCGGCAGTATCGAATGCCAGTTCAAAGTTAGCCTTTCGATTCTCCGGCTTCAAGGTCGAGAAATCGAAAGCATCTGGATAGAAGTGGTGGATCAAAGCGCAAAATGCTAAACCGTCACTCCAGCTGCTTCCGAAATTTTTGATATCAACACCCTGAAAAAAATTAAAAAAAATAAATAAAATCACCAGTAAATTAATCAGCAAGTGATTAACAAAATGGAACCTGGGATTCCTGTAAATCTGGAATTATGCGTTAGAAGGCTTTACTGTTTACAACTGAGGTAACAGACAACTTTTATGTCTGAAAATTAGAAAACAGCAAACTGTATTGAAGAATAAGCAACTGTTGGCGGAAATGTATAATGATGGGTGAATTATGGCGTATGAACAGAAGGAGCAAACAACTGTTACGTTAATAAAGCATGTTGACTCTCAAGCTTACATGAAGTTATTTGTGAATAAGCCTTAGTAGGGTATGTGTGATCATCTTGAGAGTTAACCAAATTAAAAATATAGATGTGGCGTAACGTTATACGAAATATTGAAGGTGTGGCCAGCATTTAAAACTTCAGTTGAATTTTTAGCTTTTAAGCCACAAAGCACCTCCTATCATGTGTCCTGCGAGGTCATGCGTGATATGGTGATGATCAGACTGTACAGACTAAGACAGAAACGTTTGGGGCAGGTGCACGCGAACACGCATTGGTGAGACTGGTATTTAAGCCCCGTTAACACTAAGCTTCCGTCTGCCCTTACCATCCGTAACTAAGATGTACTATTAACTGTGCAAGATATAAATTTGCGTCTATTCAAGATGAACGACTCACGGTGTTCAACCGCAGTCTTCGTCCACTTTGGCAAGAAATCACTGTCTGTTATGCTGATTTATTTCGTACTAGATTTACACAGAAACTGATTAGTACTTTGTGAATGCAAATCTCGAAGTAAAGTCATGGTGGATTACGGAATAGGTATGTTACTACGACGTCAGCCAAGAAGTGTGCTCAGTTGCTGGAGGAAACTATGGCACGACAAAGCGATATAACCCTCGAAAAAGTGACAAAACGGCGGCTTGTCCATTGAAATCCATGTGCAACTTTGTTCCCTGTTGAAACAACAGGGCTGTCTGATATTCTGTCGTGCACTTTGAGGCGCCTCATAATTGAGATTTTTAGTCTGTTTATTTGGTTCCGTCGGTATTTCTTACCTTCACACTATGTGTTGCAAGAAATCACAAGGTGCATCCCCATACAACAATACAAGTAATAAGCAGACAAGAAAGTGGTAGTCCCTCATGGAATTGCCGACGGAACAAGGGACCGCTTCGACTGCTGGCAGAAGGGTCGAACTGACTGATAGCTCTGCCTTATGGATTCAACCCAGAATAAAATCAGTGATGGAATGATCCTACAGAGTTTCTATCCTTGAAAAGTCATCCAGCAAGTATTACAGATTTACGATCCATTGTATCTGTAGTTTGCGTGGTTTATGTGCAAAAAACGAACTGTTGTCTGCTTTGCTTTCACATAATGCTAATGGGAAACCGTTGCCTCTAATAGTTCCCTAAAAAACCTTCAAACACAGTATAGCACTCGAATCTTCCTAGTGCGTGTCCCATCAGATAAAAAGATGCCTTGTAAACGCCCGTGACCCGAACCTGCAGTCTCGGCTGTGTTAAAAAAGCGTATGTTGCTGGAACTCACCCATTCTAAGGGTTTTTCAGAGCTCACAGAAAACAGGTCGAAGTGGTTAATCCTGACTCCGAAAAAACGGACTGTCTAACGTAAGCTTTCAGAAGCATAGTTTAGCGGACCAAATTTGTTCTAGCTAGAAAAACACGCCTAAACAAACCCTCCAATCTTCAGTTGTGAAAATCAGAAAACGAACAGCTGGGATATTCTGGCTACCAGCGAAACCAGTAGGTTCTACAGTCTCCACCCTCCACTGAGTTTGTTTATCTACCTAACACTGTAGTGGTTTACACATAAGTGAACCAATCGGACGTCAAAAACTTGAATACAGAGAGCATCAATATATGGCTCAAATACGATACGCTGCAGTCTTCCCATCAGTTTATTAACAATGGTCTGTGCTATGCTCAGATTTGTCGTCCACAAGGCGCGCAATCGATTTCTAAACGGCTTTTTGCGTGTCTGTGTGGTACGAGAGCCTCACTATATTGAAAGTTTTCTACTCACTCGTTAGCAACCACTGTTGTGCACTTGGAAACCGCTGGCAGTGACGTTGACATAATATTGGTGTTTGTTTGCATTCTGTTGTCGTGTCAATCGTTATCATGTTGATTAATGTTTCATGTGACTAATATCATATGTTTACAGTTAAAAACAATATGTCAAACACGGTCCGGAAATGACTGCCCTATTTTTGCGTTACTCCAAGAATACAGTCGAATAACCTACAATTAACATAAGCTATAAAAAATAGTTTTGGACACACTGACTATGCATCTAGGTTACACAATGTCTAAAGCACTGCTTTGAAAGAGACTGGATAAAGCAAAAATTGGTCAGTATCTAAGGCAAATATGCGTACAGACGAAACATGTATCGCTCACAACACACTTGCGTCTTGTTTCATGCGGTATCTGTTGTGTGCCATCACCTTTTCAGATACTCAATTAAGAAGCATTGCAAGCATTTTTTGTGTTATTGTCTACTTGGCTGAGTCTGTCAAGCAGTGATCTATATTCAGCTTGAGGATGTAAACTGCTTCAAAATATATATGGTGACATTCACCACAAAATAGAGTTGATTGGATTTTTTAGCTACTTCTTAACTTGTCGCGCCTAATCATTCACTGAAACTCTCGACATCCCCGTGGAAAAAAAAGACGGTGAGCTGACCACCGATTAGTCTTGGTGAACGGTGAATGCTGCTCATCTGCATGGTAAGTAGGTGTAGAAGGGAGCATTGTGTTGGCACATCGATGATTCAAGACAGGCTAGCTCGAACAGGTGGAGTTTCCACGTGGTCTGTCTCGTTATTGACCGTGTAATCTATATCGGCCCTAACGGGTAACATAAGCTAATACTGCAATCTGTTCACAGTTTTGCTTAAACCTTTACTCCTGGTAGAAGGATGTTAATGTTTATGTGGAACTTTAAGCAGTGGTAGGACATAACAGAATCTTTATTATAGATTTTGGGGGAGTTTATGCCAAATCTTGAGATTGTTTTTCTGTTAGTTACTTCGTTTCTATTTTAGCCAGCACTGTATTTAATGTTTACAGCCACTAAAATACGACCATAATTACCAAAAGCAATGTTGATATACAGTTTCTTGGAAAAGAAATGTGAGGTTGAACACAGAGATTTTTGTTTAGACTACTTCATTATAGGTGAATAGTGTGTGTGACTCGACTGTCGTATGTATGTCTGTGAAAAGCGTATGCTTAGTTTGGCCCGTTGACCTGAGTTGTACGAAGAACGCTTTCCAACAGCGTCACGTTTATCTACTTCTTACTTGTACAGTTTTCTTCGTTGACTACGTGCTGTGAAGCACAGGTGAGTGGATGCATTTATTATAATGTTCTGCATAAAGACGTGGTTTTTATGTTGTGTACTCACGGCATCGTTCTGGTAATACAGCTGTTGCACGCCCTTCGAAAATACTTTTTCTATCCGCCATCTGTTCATTCCCTTGGCTGGCTGAACTGTGCTGACTACTGATTTTAAGTGACGTCACTTTAACGTCTAGTCGCCTACCTCGAAAAGAAGTTAGCTATACCTTAAAAGACCTATCGACCTATTCATTGTTGTTCTGCTCCGTGGATGTCGATTGTTTTAAATGACACTACCTGTCTGGTTTGGTGAATACAACTGTTAGTGCGTCACGTCATTTGAGACTTTCCTGACATCTTTTGTTCATCTCTTTGCTTGTTTTACCGGAGCGTTTTTGATTCAGCATTAAGGTTTCCTCACTTGGGTTATTCTTCATCTCTAGTACACTATCCGATCATTAGTGTTGCCTTGTTAGAAGACAGGTGGATTAGATGACCAAGATAGTGAAAAGATTTAAAAACTGGTTTGAACCTATTACCATAAAGTTAAGTTCATGTGACGAGTGTCCCTGAGGTTACTTTGATTGATCCACACCGATGAGGTATTGTTTTCAAGTATTGTGAATGCGTTTTAACATGTCATGTAAATCTGTCGATAGCCTCGACTAGATACAACGAGCTTTAATGCATAGTGGCACTGGTGGCTCCAGATGAGAGCAGAAAAACAGACCAGAGTGAAACATCCGTTTAAGACTGATTACTGCGGAAACAATCTAAGTGTATCTAAAATGACGAGCCATTCTTACTGTATAATTAAACTGGATTATTTCTAGTAATTACATAGACCGAGATAATATTTACCAAGTACCAGAAAGTGGGGTGTGCACAATTGCGCAGGTTTAGTAGTTGGTAAGGAATACCAGTGTTTAAAAAACCAACAGTCTGAGTTTGACTTTAAAAAGTATCTCATGTTACATGTTCGATAATCACTAGTTCAATGCAAACGTTACCTCGTAGTTTTTTGTAATAAGTTTGCACCAGTTCAACATGACTTCTTTTGCGCTGGCTGCACCTGATCTACTGCCAGTAGCCGCAAAGCTGAAATGATAAAACCAGCAGGATTTTATGGAAAAGAAATTGAATTAGTAATCTTGAATGAACGAAATCAGATAATTGGAACATGGCTTTCGTTTACGGTATACACAAAACAAACAATTTAGGCGATAAAACGTATCAGTCAGAAAAAGTTTTTGTTGACAGTGGTCACACAAAAAGTCTCGTAAGAAGTTTGAATTCGACTAGTGTACAGACTATTTTGTTACTCACACCATGCCGTTCAGTAAAGACAATATGCCGTCGATCGCTTGATTAAAACTTCAGATCATATGGTGCCGCACAATCAATAGTCGCATGCAGAAAGTTGAGAACTCTCACAATCCCGACCAAGTAAACGACTTTTCAGTTTGCCGAATCCTATGTAACAAGTATATATGAAGTTGGATGCAAAGCAATGGCTGCTTGTGGAAGTAAACACCGGAATATAATGAGAGTTGCTGAACTTTAATTATGATGAGTTGTACAAGCAGTCATGCAACGTGCTGGGACAGCATGCGGGCATGTCGCTGGATACCTCAACATCTCCTAGTAGCTTAGAAAGATTTGGCTTCACCGATTACGAAGCAACATCTGAGGACACCAGTTGCATGGTACTTCACTAAGAATTTTGTGTATTGTTCGTAACCCGAAAGAAAAGCCTCTATAGAAAGTAGAAGAGAGTTTTTTCAGACAGTCACCTCTTTTGTGACGTTTAAGATGTCTTGTTATCAAACCTTTTGGTTAAGTAGTTTATGGACTGAAATTTGTACGCTTAAACCGTTTGAAGCAAACGTCAACAGAAATGCAAACTGTGCTAGAGATCGCTCATATCATGTCAAACAGCTGACTGTTCTATCTAGGTTTGTGGCAGAAAACTAGTGTCAATTATCAGAACAGTACAATGAAGGTAGCAGAAAATTCATTTTTATCTTAGCAGTTCTAATAATCCATGAAGGAACTCGTAAAATCTAGTTTGTATGAATTAGGGTTTCACTACCACAGAACTCATTTACTCATGAGTTAAATCGCATAACAAAATTGTTATTGGGTTTCCATTCCGACCTACATACCGACGTTCCATCAAACGGAGCTAGGCAAAGCTTGCTTTCTGTTAGATATGCGGAAAATAAAACGGCGAATAACAGCCGGTCAAAACAACTTCAGGCGGATATTGATTTTTTTCATTCAGCTGACAAACAGAAACAAATTTTTATCAGTTTCTGTTCAAATTCACTTTAATAGCATTTGGAATTTGTAAATATTATGTTTTGGGAAGTTTTTCTCTCAAGCGAACAGGTGTAACAGTGAAATAGTGTACAATTTAGGAACAAACACGTGAATTAGCAGATGCTGGATCGCAGCTTGCTTACTTGGGTTTCGTTCCCTGGGGGTTATTCGCCTTGTCCATTGCTTTGAACTTGTTCATTGCTTTCTGAAAGTTGCTGTGGTATCTGCGGGTGTACGAGGAAGGAAGGAGAGCTAGCAGGTCATTGTAATGTGTAAGAAAAGTTGGAGAGATATCAAAATTAAGTTGGTGCACGAACTGGTCATGATAACCGAACAGTTAACGATAACACTCGACCACCAGTCACAAAATTGCGGGTTCAAACGCCAACAATGTCCAGGTAATATGTAATCCAATGAGTCGTTTACAAGCATACATCTTGCAGTATAATATTTGAAAATTTTTATGCTGTAAAGGTTACTCACACGCTCGTCGGTGCACTGCAAATGTACACACCAAATAATGCAGCTGGATGAAGTGGTACGAATTTCATAAATCTATTTTATGTTTACTTATATGAATAAAGGTTTCTCCAATGTTTTTGGTGAATTGTGTGTTTCAATCATTTCAGGTTGATGATGAAGATAGTATTGCGCTTAAACAAAGTTCGGAGGGCTTGTTTAAGAGCAACCCACTCAGTGAAATTCACTTTTTGAAAATCCGAAAATCAGGTTAATTAGGTCCATATCGTGGAAAAATTGTTCATACAAACACACGTACACAGTGGTTCGTGCAGAAAAAAACCAGATCCTAAAAAGTCTCAGCCTAAAAGCGAATTAATACATGAAGTTATCTTTGAATTTTTGGCAATCTGTTAAGCTATCTTGGAGAAGATTTACACCATACTTTAAAATCAGCATTCAAATCTTGAAACCAGTCTATCGGATAACTCACGACATTTAGCAGATCTGTATAAATGAATATCAACTTTAGATTTAGTGGATGAATGTGGTGTACGTTTCTTAATAAAAACAGTAAATCGTAAGAAAGTTGTACAAAACAAACAGAGTCAAACTTATGTAAAAGTACCTGCCCTCAGTTCCGAAAAGATGACGTCACTAAGTAAAGGAACGTTATATGACAGGTCATTGATAGGTGAAGTTAAACCTAACGTACATCCTGCGGGCTTTGCCTTTGATTAGACAAACATCAAAACCAAACGTTCTATGGCTAACTAATTGCAACCAAGTATGTTACTATGTGAGAGAAAAGCACCACACATCAATTTTGCAGAGTAAATAAATATTACATGCATTGTCATTTGCTTATAAGGAAATGTTCTTGACTGGAATTATCTGTTATCTCCTAGGTAAGCACTTGCATAGCATGAATAGGCCGGTTGGCCTACGTGATACAACAGTGGACAAATACTAACGCATCCAGTCTGAGTTGAACTGAGTGAGAACTCACTACAGTGAGTATGTTATCTCCCATACTGTCGACGTCTCCTCCAAGTCGACAACCAACACTCCGTACTGAAAATTCAGTCGGCCTACCGATGCGAAGACGTGTCAATCTTCGCATGTTGTCATTCTACATGAGATGACCTAGCGAGGATAGTCACGCCGTGCATGAACGACATCGGTGTGTTGAAGTCTCTGATAATCAGTCAAGAATTTGATTGAATTGATAATTACCCACATTCAATCGCAGCTTTTGTACTCAGATAGACCTTCTAGCCAGCCTCTTTTAAAAAGAACTACTGAACTTGAATTCCACTTTTTTCGGACTTCATCAGTGGTGCATCTTTGTCACCATCGCGATTTAAATTCCGGTCACGTTTCCTCGATTAAACGATATTGACAGCTGCGGAACTTGGTTGATTACATACTGAACATAAACTGAGTCGTGATCATGGCAACGATATACGCTCCCGAGGAGCTTCACCAAGAATCAAACTAGAGTTCAGTGGTTCTTTTCGAAAAAGGCTGGCACGTACAGCAGTTTTATTATTTGCTCAGACTTGTTTTTCAGTTTCCGTGACTGGAAGTAACCAAGAGACTGAAGTGCATAGCATACTATCAGTTGTAAACATGACTACGTCTAATTATAAGGTACAAAGTACAGGTGCGAACTACAATTTTCATCCTGCTTGTTCGTAAGTGGTTAAGCTGTAAAGCGCAGCAATTCTCTGCAACCGCTTTATCTTTTAATTATGCCTTCCCCACTAGCATATCAATATCAGACAATCTGTGCAACAACAAAACAAATCTCGTTAAAATCATCGGACCAAATTTTGAATGAATGGCAACGAAGTGCACAAAAACAACAACAAAGTTTCTGGGAAAAAAGTACGCGACCACCCGGTTTGTCTTATACCTTCAGGCTGGAATTCTGATACAAAATCACCCTGCCATATAGGTTTCAAGTGTTATGAGAATTTGAT
The DNA here is from genome assembly GCA_013368495.1 of Paragonimus heterotremus. Taxonomy (NCBI): domain Eukaryota; kingdom Metazoa; phylum Platyhelminthes; class Trematoda; order Plagiorchiida; family Troglotrematidae; genus Paragonimus; species Paragonimus heterotremus. Next base: position 28,625 of record LUCH01001059.1, read on the forward strand.
GTGCACAGTGGCTTCGATTATTTTCCGCTATTCTGAGTGTAAACTGGTGTGACCAAATGGTGTATGACTAACACTTCATTTTTATTCGGATCTATCTCCACTAAGCCGTGAAAAGTTGAACTGATTTAGAAAGGGATAAAACCATTAAATTTCAGTAAACTTAGCTAAACACATTGCGAATTATCAGGAGAGATCGTTAGTCTGAAAATCCTGCTGTGTGCTTTATAAGAAGATCACAAAATGTTGTGAGGATAAACAAAAGACGGTGTAGATGAGCAGCTTTAACTAGACAAACTAATGCACAAATATTACGGTTGGTTTCTAATGGAGAGTTAAAGTTGGTAGAAAATCGCACTATTCTGTCACGGACCTTGAACAGGTTATCACAGTTGCGGAAGGCCGCGTCACCGAAATCGTATTAGCTATCATGTTTTTAAAACACGTCACAGAAAACAAGCTGTTTTTCAATAATTCACCAACAACTCATTACATCATTTTTTTTCGTGAATTTGCAAAGCAATCATTAGTGAGTTAAAAAACGAAAACTACATTGACCTAGTCTCCACTCTGTGAGCCTGTCAAGACTCGTTAATCATAGGGAGTCTCTTTACAATCTGACAATTATTAGACTTTCTTTATCGCTCCCCCCTTTCTCTGTTTACTTTACCGGTGTTTCCTTGACAAAAACTGCGATATGTGTGTGTTATATTTAGCCTGATGAAAAATGACTGCAAGTGTTTTTTTTCGTTATATGGTGTGTTCTATCACTTATTTGTGAATTTTTATACGATTTGAACATCACGTCAGTTTGCTTCGACCGAAAACATTTGTAGCTCCACATGTGGGTGTTATTGATGTTGGATTGTTTACAAAGCTTGCTGTTTGGTTTGCAAACGTTTGGCTGCCATAGTGGACAACAGTATAACCGAAGTCTCATATAAAGTATCGTACTACCGCCCTCATTCTCGGGGAAAATCTGTGGACATTAGATCACCAGATGTAATGTTTGAGAACCAAATTGACGGTTTTAGCGAAGTAAATTTGGAGAAGTTTGAACTCTTTTATCAGAAATATTTCCAGTAGATATATTTAGGTGTTAAACAGAATTTATAGAAGCATTTCATGTTTATCAGGTGCACCATTGCCGTGTGATGTGAAGTGTTCGCATAATCCTCCCATTAATAGTCTTCATATTTCTAGCCACAAATAATTCCTTTCACACTATGTAGGAAGAATCATTTTGAAGCTTTCTAGTTAATTTTGTTCGTCTTCTTGACAGGGATTACTATTATCAGATGATCTTGAGGAGAAAGCATGAGCTGGGCCCTTGCTGAAACCCAGTAATGAATAAGTTAGCGTATGGTTCCATTCATTCAGTGTAAGTCTGTATCAAAATTTACCATAATTCCGATATATACACAAACCTTCCCCAATAAGACATATACTTAATAGTATAGTTGCATACATGAATGCAAAACCTTTACCATCTACGTGGTACAAATTTATTAGGAGAGTATGTCAGTCACATATTAGTCAGTACATGTATGACGAGGGAAACCATGTTTGTACTACCAACGAAAACACTCGGCTTCATGAATTGAGTGACTATTTAAGACGTGACCTTAGAAATGTTTAAGTACATTACCGGTGTTTGTAGAGGAGCAAAACATCTAGACGCAGTCTATTGTTTCACATGATTTAGAGCAAACAATCCAAACATTCTTAATGTGTATTTGTGTGTTAGTAAATATGGGAACAAACTCACGATGACAGCTGATTTTTCTTCATTTTGACTAACCGGAAATAGCGCAATGCCGTCTGATTCACACAATCACAACTGTTATTGCTGAGTTTTAGATGGCTTCACATATACAAACAGTTTACTGTTACAAACAGGTTAACAAATGAAATCGATAGTTGTTCAAAATACCAGCATATTTCTGACTCATTTATGGTTTTACCGTTTTGCATGCAGATGAAAGGAAGCCAATCAGAATCGAGTTAGGAAGCACAAAGCCTGAACCGCTCTTGTGGCTTTAAACATGTCTAGTATAAAACCTGAGCGTCATGTTTTGTGATAATTCGTTGATGACAATGTGATTATCAACCAAAACATGACTGTTCGGCAAAGAACAACCCCGATATCGACAGACGTGTTTGTATGCAAACCTAAAACCAGATCGTAGCCAGGACCCAACCTGATAAACAGCAACTGTAATACCCCCCGTTAGATACACAGCTGTTTCATTCCACAGTGTGGTAAGTGGTTTGAAAATTGTTTGAAATTATGTTTTCTCAACACAACTTCTGTCTTCATATTTATACTGAGGATTTGTTAGTGCAGACTAAGACAAAACCGGTGTGTACATACACAAAATAATCAGCGACTTCATGGTTAACGACTTTTTCCCAAGTGGTTAATTTTCACCTGAGAGACTGGTTTTGTTTAAGGAATACTTCAGCTTCATTTTCGTCCAGCTCCATTTCAGTAGCTAAGGTAACAGACTACTGTGCAGCACTGTACGTTGTTAAAGGTGCGACAAAGATTAACTCGACCTAGAGTTTACGCACAAGATAGAGAAGAATACTTACTACATTATATTGACTGCGGTATCCAGAAGTTAAAATGTGGTGGACCGCTTCTAGCAGTGAGGTTTACTTGACCGGATGAGAATAACAAATCCTGTAGAGTTTACAACAGCTGTACAGTGATTTTTGTATGCAACAGTGAAACACTGAAGAACCATCCTAACAAATACACCTGGTAATCTAAGTGAGCGGGTCTTCAAAATGTCTTTAAAACGAGTTGATTCTCATGAATTTGTTGGTGTAATAGGATTACAGAATTCGATTTCACCTCAGCCGTGACCACATACTTGTACAATAGGTCTAGAACGAACTGATTATAACAGCAGATAAGTTCTGTTTACACTGCAATCTACTCATTTGACATCTCACTTTCACAGAACAAGCCACTATGGTTTCACCTCTGGTTGGAAGTTGGAGACCTGTCAGCGGATAATCCGGTAAGTGTGGAACCCCTCAAATGAGGTTCAGACAATCTGTCGAGTGTTTGTAACACATTAAGACCCTAGAAATGATCCAGTTTCGAAAACTCCGGGCTTTGGCTGGATTTGAATCAATGACAGAAACAGCACAGCCGAACAAGTCAGGCGATATGCTTCAAAGCCACCAGTTACCAGCAACATATTAAGAATTAACATAATCTTGGTAGTCTCTGCAAATTAAAGGCTGTGTCCATAAATATCGGAGCGTTTTGATATGAGAATTAGAAGCTCTTATTTACATTTACAGATAAGGTTTAATTGCAAGGTTGAACACAAAAAAATAAACTTGGGAGTAAAACAGTATTAGTTCTACTACACAAGAAATACTATTAGATGTTTTTCGGATCAGTACTTGACGCCCTTTTATTTTAATTCGTTAGCCAAGTAACAATCAAAACTTTCAACACAAGTATGCAGCACTCAGATTCTCGTACAGTGAAAAGTTAACCGTGAGATTAACGAAAATGTTAACTATTCTAGTAGTTGAGTATTGGCTTTTTGGCGTGCTTAACAAACTCGTGAGGTGACATTTTCACGTGAAGGAAATGACCCGTCTGTCGAATGATGTATGTTGGTGACGAACAAATAGGTATTGTTTAGACAATAATAAACCGCGTCATACTGTTTATCTATCGTGTGACAGCTAAAACAGAGGTTATGAAAATTCGATCGGAAACCGGAGTATTAGACGCTTTGTGAAAACAGTTTGTCCTCGTTTCTAAGTTAGCATTAACAAGGGCCAGTAAAATAACTATTCGGTCTTATGTGTTGGTGTAGCAAAATGTCCATACGTTAGTTTGTCACAAGATGACTTAAGTCATATCTATGACTCATTGCGTTTCTTCGCTTACACGCATATCAGTTTCATACTTTGCAAGGTTCGTATAGATTAATTTGCAGTTTATTTTCCCAGCTTCCCCTACACTGTGGACAATACACATGTAGCGGTCTTATCAACGTGATTATTATACGTTAAATTTGGCTTGGGAATATCTGTCAGCCAATCCCGCCAACCTTTTTGGGACGGTTGTCTGGTACACGCTGATGTAACTGAATCTATCGTTTATAGTTTTGTATCGTGAAACTTGCTGCTGTCATTGTGATCTGTTTTTAATCATATTGTTATCAAGTACCTTATTGCCTAACAGCATCTGTGGGAAAGCAGTGAAACCACATTGGAGAACGGTACCAATGTGAAGCACATTGTTATTACACCGCAATAAAAATTACATCAGCTTGCCTGATAAATGATTTACTTATGCTACTGAGATGTCCTTGTGGATTGGGTCTTCCCAATTCTAATGGATATTAATTTACCACTTTGATACATCTGCTTGGATGCAACACATCAACTACTGAGCAATACGGAAGAGTATGTTTGCCTAGAGGCAGTTATAAAGCAATTCACTCTTGGAACAACGTTATAAATAACTGAAGGAAGGTCCTATTCGTTGGCTCATCGGTTGAAGTTAGTGAGATGATTATTGTCTCTTTGTGAGATTATAGAATAAATCTAACACTATTTACGACCGTTTGTATATGACAATCTATGAAGTCAGTGGTGCAAAATGCTACATGGTTACCCTTCAGAGGTAACGCCGAAATTCAAATTGGTGCCATCACAAAGATACTTATACTGCTGAGGATTTTTTGCACGAAAAAAACTGGAGCATAATGCTTTTATTGAAGCTCACAATGAGCAGTATTCGTATGCGTTCGTGACCACTTCGGTACCGAGAAAGAATGTTCTTATTCGTTGGTCAATTACTTGAGATTAGCTTAACTCTGTTATGCTTAATAAGCTTCTGTCAGCACTGGACATGATACATTTCACGACACAATTGTGGTGATAGTTTTCTTGTGATTAAAACAGGTTTGGAAATGCGATGGTCAATTAATTTAGCCATTCTGTAACACATTTAACCAGTTCACTTATCACCAGCTGTCCCCAAGTCAATTGGAGCCCAAGCAAGTGTGAAAAATTTGATACCGATCAGTCTGTGGCTAATGATGAACTGCTATGATACTCATAATCATCAACCCTCCAACACTTATCCAGTAGACTGTGATCCGCCCCACATTTGTGAGTTTTAATAACCTACTTGGCTTGTTCTGACTTTCTGACGTATTTTATGTAACCGAAAAAACATGGTCAGAATGACCGTAAACAGCCGGTTACACAATTGACTTCTCATGCATTCTGGTAGAATACGAGAAGAATATGTTGATTACGTACCGTATACAGAATAGGATATCCCCAATCAGGCCATTTGCGACATTTTAGCCCTTCAGGCTTTCATACCTACCAGTTTTAGATGTTATCCCACGCCAAACGTATTTGTCCCATTATCTTACGAGTTCTGGAAACAATACCAAAAAGCCGTATGCAACTGATCCCAATAGCTTGGTGGAGGTCAGACTAGTAGCCCATACACTTATCCAATGCACCAGTGTGGATTTGACCGTCAGATCTCTCGCAAACCTCTCCATGCGTCGTGTCAAGTGCCAACTGGACTACGGATTAACTGAATGATCGATCTTAATCTGTGTGGAAAAGAACAACTACGAATGTTTACTGTAGCCGTCCACCTAACACTTTTATGAAAAGTGTTCATGATGTTCTGAGAAATTACGATTTTGTTCAATGACATTTTACAAGAGACCATTCGTCAAGTGAATCACATGACTGTCGAACTATACAGTAAATCACAAACTGTAGGTGGCACTTGATTAGAAATGTGATCACGTGAACTGTAAATGATGTCAACCGGTGTTAGCAGTAGTAACAATAAGAGATTTTTCATACAGGTTAACAGCCACCAACGCACATGTAATGTTGTCATGCGTTGCCACACTCTTTCTATCTGTTTACATTAACATGCATATGCGTGCATAGGTGCTGCGCATGTCACAAATTGTCCTAAAAATGGAATATCTCAAAGTAATAATTTATTTAATTGTTCTGACCATAGACCGATTATACCCAGAAGAAACACGAGTGATAGTACAAACTCAATGTGTTTGATGTTGTAAGAATATTTTCAGTGAAACATGAGCAGTGTTATGGCAAACAGCCGTTTTCGGCCAGTCTTTCTGAAACGCATATGGCTAAAGATGTACCATCAAAGCACTTCATAAGGCAAAACCACAAAGTGCATGAAAATACCGTAACTGTCCGACATTAAATAGGAACATTCGTTTTCACATAATCGGTTCGGTGTGGACTGGGCATTGACGGAATGTTTTTTCACAAGGTCATAGTCAGATGTTTCCGTTTCAGGTTGTTATGATTGATTTGCGATCACGGAAGTTTGTGAAGGCGGATGGATAACCCAGTCCAAATGCGAAATTTCCGAGCTCCTGGTGTGGCTTCGTAGTTTAGTTGATAGAGCGCTTGTCGCGTTGAGATATGGTGTTTTTGTCGGCGATTGAAATCCAGCAGAAGCCCTGACGTTTCACAATTGGGTCTTATCTAAAAGAAGGCTAAACATATTTATTGTGGATGCACACATTAAGGTTGTTCCGTCTTATTCTAATCACATCGGCTGTAGTCCAAAAGCTCTGGAGGTTGGTTAGTGGCAAACTTGTAAACAACTGGGAAGGTCTTGATGACATCTATGCGATGGTGTCGGTAGGATGTTCGACCTTGGCGCTAGTAATTGATTTTTAGCAACCGGCTGCGATCCAGGTCTTATGAGTTTCCATGATCTTTTCTAACAAACGCCTCGTCGTACAACCAACACATTCTGCAGTACAACAGCAACATATAAACAAATACACGAGCGTTGACGGCTTATGGGCTGATATCTTGTCTTCTTGGTTCGGTCATAAGACATACAGTGTATTAGATCAGATTTGAAGGGTTATCACTGAAGGATCTGTCTTTATTGAACGTGAGATCCATAAATATTGTTAACCGCTCGCAACCTATTACCAATCAAAAGAACCAGTACGGCCAGCAGTTTGCCGGACTTATGGGAACAAGATCAGCTGATATGTGCTCCATTCTGATCGCTAATCCCACTCCGATTAGACAAAGCCGTTGACACCACTCGAATGACCGATATCCCCTTCTAGGTCAAAGTAGCCAATGTGAAGGGTGCTAATTAAGATTAGTTGTCCCTTTGGGTTAGTTGAGTCGAACACTTTCTTGCCGTTATATCCAAAACTCTGACGTGAGAGATCTGATGCACTAAAATGAATTACTTCCATATGTAACGGAAAGTTATACCTTAAAATGGAAGATGTATATAAAAGTTGTACGGTTCGCGTTTAGTATCGGACGATAACGATCGTTTCTTGAACGTTTTGGTTTTGTCTCACGATATTTTTTAATGAGATTTCAGTAATTGACTTGACTGGGAAGGAACTAGCGATAATAATAATAATAATAATAATAATAATAATAATAATAATAATAATAATAATAATAATAACCAAATGCGTACCTGTTTTCTAAGAAAATCACAGGAAAATTAGAGTGCCAAAAAGCGTATGTCAACTATTATCAACTGAGAGCAGAGACAACCTGTTCTAAATCACCAAAGAATAATGTAAGTGTGACGTGTGTTTCGTTGTCATGTTTCGCTGTTTGGTAGTTACTACTTGACTAAAGGACTGATGATGAATATCCCTCGCCTATCAGAGAGAGGGCTTATTTCCGATAACACAGAGTTTCTTGATGAGTGATAGAATGTTCTGATTTACATAAACTGAACATCACCCATAACTGATCACGGCCCTCATGTTCTCACGGACTCAATCAATTTGATTCATATTGGTTCAGTCAGTTAAACCAGTGCGTAATTTTTCTGTCGCCTCCGTTGGGCTGATTCCCCTATGAAGCTGTGCTCTACAACCACTTTTTTCCCTCCTGCAGCCATTTAATAGGGTGAAAAAAAAGAGCGGTACGGCTGACTAATGAGAACTTCGACCAACCTCATCGGTTGTTTATGATCCATAAGAACGGTTACACTGAACTACGGTCAACCAACCTGTTGCTTTAACGAGACACCCATCACCGTAGACTTGGTATCGTGTCGCATGATATACCATGGTTATTCACTCCAGTTAGCTTTCGTCATGATGCACAAGTGGCATTCGCCTACAGTACACATGATCAGTGATGAAAGGTACATCTGTGTAAATATTGCATGTTCTTAAAACTGTAACGTTTGCGGTGAGTTGGAGTAATAAATGTGTAAACCTCATTGGCTAACTAAGTGCAGCTTGCTCACTCCGGTTTTTCTGTCAGCTTAAGGATATAGGGCAGAGGATAGTGGCAATAAACATGGTTCGGTGTCATTGGACCGCTTTATTAGAAGGTATGAGAAGACAGAAAAGTGACTTTAGCCCATGGCTCCAATAGAACGCACACAACTCAGCCACTTGAACTACTTTAACGTCCAATCAACTTTTGCTGTCCTTTAACAGGACCAGGCAAGCTAATCGAGCCCAAGAACGTACCGACGCATTTGTGTACGTATCCTATACAACCGAGATAGTGGATTAGGCTTAGCTTCATTGCTTCGTCAGGCCACCTTACTCAGTAAAACGAACGCGGTTTGCGTATGTTGTCGGTTCTGTTGGATACCGAAGGCCAGCTAAAGAAGAGGATCACAGGGTAAAAAATTGCGTTCGCGAGGTAACAAAAGCAAGGAAGGAATAAATTACAGTAGCAAATCTATAAACGTCTTCTGTCAAGTTAAGTGCTCGATCGTGTGTGACTGGATGTAAACGGATTGTTTCAGTCTAGACATCAGCATTTCAAATAAACGAGGTTGGAACTCAGAAGTGTACGCTTGCTAATCACAGTTGTAACCAATGAGTCATCCCAAGGGATGTGTAACCAACAGGAAAAGACAAACTGATAAACATGTCACCACCGATTGGTTAGTATTTTCAGTCACTAGGCAGCCAGGTGGTTTCAAGTAATTCGTGTATGACGTTATATATCAGTCTGACCAGATAGTGTCCAGCTTGTGTTCGTAGAACTGTTTGTGCAAAACCACTTGGCTGCGTTGGACTTGACCAACTGTTTTTGATAGACTAAGTCGTTTTCTCATTATTAGCTATTCCACTCTGCAAAAGAGCACAGAAATTGTCAATTGCTTTTATCTTGGACATGTCCGCTAGGTTGGTAAAATCGATTAGCTATACATTTTAATTAATCGTGGGGAAGATGGTAGACAGCGCCACTGTCCTTTACATCCTAATGATTTCTGTTTTGAAAGTCTGAGATACTCTAAATTAAGGCGACGGACAAACTTGGCGAGCTACTGTACACATATGTTTCGCCTGTACATGGATAACTTCAACCTAGATTACAGATCTTGCTCAAGTTTCGTAGCCAGCTTCGTGAGTTGCAATAGTGTCAGCCCTTAAAAAGTGAATTATGATATACGATGAACCTTAAAATGTCTAGCTCCAGTGTTATCCTCACAACATGATGGTATGAAGTAAGGAATTCGTAAGAGTGAAGGTTGACTCATTTATCTTGAAGAATTTTGAAGTTTTAACTAATCGCGCTGTGGTAAATAACGATCGTTGATGAGTGGGAGCAAACTGGATGATACGAACTATGAAATATATGCAGTCTGTTTTCTGTTTCATGCAGCCTCGTCGGTGATACCCAGTGCTAGGGAATAGCAAATTTCGGATGCTGCAGTCGCACATGAAAACTGTTCAGTTAACAAGGTAAAAGTCCCTTACAAGTCAGCAGAAGCAGAGTTTGATGCCCGGCAGTTGGAAAAAAATCTGTCCTTTCAACTTGGCTGAGAAGTCCTGTTCGTACAATCATCAACTGAAGTTGAACGATCCGGCACTCTGAACAATGTTCATAAGCCACCCTAGTTGAGTGCTTGGATGTGATGCTTTAGTCACGCATAATTTGGACACAACATGGTCGATTCGTACGCACTTGAACTCGGGGTGAAAATCTTGGTTGAGACAAGAACATTCAGTATCACTAAGTTTATTCTCGATCTTTGTGTTTATGTCGGAAGAAGAGCCATCCGGAAATCTAAAAGAATGCGAAGATATGACGGGTTTTCGACGGATACAACCAACGTTAAGCTTAACAACCAAGGTCCAATGAACATTGCTATTTATAAATCATAATCCTTTGTCAACAAGACAAGAAACTCACACTAGACGATATTAAGACGTAATCTGACCTCACAAACTGCAAACTCAATAACGGCTTGTTAAGCAAAGTGTTTCTGTCATTGTGTCAGCCAGCGGCAGATTAACCAGTATATAACCTGTATCAACAGCTTTTGCTAGCGTAATGTTGATTAACGTAGTCTCCCTGATTGATAGCAAAGGCGGACTGGTGTCAGGCGTGACCAGGGTAACCGGAGTGACAAGGTGAACACGATGACTAGCTGATTGGATATTCTAATTGATTGAATAACTGAGTCTCTTCCTACCTGATGGCTATATGTTAGTGTCCACAGAGCATGGTGAGTTGTCGGTACCACTCTGTTACGGTAGCAGAGGTAAAATTCTGAATTTTGAGTTTTCGATAGATGACGGTGAGATGACAGTGCATAACCTCGGTTTATTGTTTTCACGGTTACTGACCACTGTCAGTTAAGTAAAAGCACGAGCGAAAACGCAGTCACCTCTGTAACACCTCTGTAACAGAATAATTTTCATATAACGATTATTCTGAACAAGTGTCACACTAACGAACGCCTCCATTTTATTTTGTTCAGTTTCTTTTGGCTCTTGTGAAGACAACTGAGCCTCCTTCAGTTACATCAAATAGGCGATAAAAATATATGGTGTGTTACCGTAGTGTGTGTATTTCTAACTTACGGACTGGAAACTAGAGATTTCGTCCCTGTTTTGTCGCTAAACCCATTCCTATAACGTGATATGTCTCATATTTGCCTGCTATTGTAAGTGACACAACTGTAGGTGAACTATAGTATGCAAGATGTAAGGATTCTTTTGTTGACAAGTAGCACGGTAAAACTAATAGAGGACATGCTAGTCACACGTTTACGACTGACGAGAGTGTGCGAAATGAATTCATATCGTAATTTGTGTCTTCTGACTATTCTATTCTAATAGAGGACAGCCAATTGCGAAAACCCTGGATCTTGGCCAGATTCCAACCAAGCAAACAAACGGCATGTTATAAAAACTCATCGGGTTTTCTACCATCTGCACTACAAACCTACGCCGGGAACTTAGCAACCTCACACTCAAACTCAGCTACTCACACAGCATACTGTTTCACAAGAAGTCCACCAAAGGATCCAGCAGACTGATTGCTATGAAAGGGTTTGTTACAATACTCACTACACTTTTACCGTTTACCTACCAGATTAAAGACAATATGCACAATTAAGTGATTGGATATTGACTGGTTTGACTATAAAGTAAACATTTTATTGTAGCGACTAACGTAGTTAGTAATGTTCCTCTTCAGTTATGCTTGAACTATTCTGACAGGTTGATTCGGTTAGTTTCGACACACATGTGGGCTGGAGTTAAAATGTTGATGTGACCGAAGCACGGGTTCACTGCTTCCCATCTGAGAGAATCAGTGGTTTTAGTTGAATGAATTGTAATGGGTGTGACTGTTGGTTACTAGTTATCTGCTTGCATAAGCTACTTACCATCAGATATTCGCTCCACGAATACCAGTCAACTTTATACGCCGACAGTAATAGACAAGCTAACCAGTTCGCTTGATTCATCAACAAATTATCACTACAGTTATTTCCGGTTATATTTCATCCAGTTGTCAATACTGCTATTTACTCAGCTCAGATTGACATAGGAAGAACCATTGAGTTTAAGCAGTCTTTCGTTTAAACACTGTGCATTCTGACATCCATTTTTTTGAACGAGGCAGAACAAGAGAGAAAACAAAAACAAATTGCTTGTCCGGATCCCATCAACGCAACCTCAACTTCCCCGTAAGTTACTTGTAAAACATAAGCCAGACTATAGACAACGACGGAGAATAGCTTCGATCAGGTTCAACAAACTTAACCACTGACCTGGTATGAATGTCATATAATCTTGGTAGACTTTTATTTACATGACATAACTTGAATTTGTCCTTCAGATTACCGTCTTGATGTGACTCAGTCAGCCTATTGTTTGTTTGATACAGCAGGTTTATGGTTAAATGTGTCATATGAAGTGATAGCACTCTACTTCCTAATCTATCTATCGAATATTGTTCCATTATTTTCACGTTATATTCTGAATGGTTCAAAGAAATCAACTGTTTCAGGCTAATCACACTTCTGAGATCGTTTGCAGTGGATATAAATCTATGTAACAAAACAAGAAACTCAGGTGAACTTACTCAACACCTTCGAATTAGAGGAGCAACGAATATAGATGTTACACACTTCGGTTTCTGCAACGAATGATTGTTGAATTTGTTTAGAAGCGGGGGACCTAATTGGAAAACACACGCAGGCACTTACATATAGACATGCACATACACAGTGCTTTTCCCCTTGTATAATCTTTAAAGTATTTTATCACACAGTTTGTTCGCCATTTTCATATCCAATTGTGCAGCTTTTCAGTGGAAAGGTCTACCGCACGATGGGTTTCATGATGTGTGCATATGTGCGAAGTTAGTAAGGAACGATTTGTGCACATGTAGGAGCACTTCATCAGGGATTGGTTTATAGATTGTGCCAACTGACAAACTCCTTGGCCATTTGTTAACTGTGTAGTTCAACCATTTCATATGGCTCGTCTTATCCCCCATACGTACGTGTTATGTATGTGAGCGTATGTGGGACAGCACTCATCTGGTATCAGTACATGTAAACGTCCGCACACAATAAGCACACGATCGTGAGAGGACGGTGCTGATGACTGTGTGTCTGTCCATCAGTACTGAAACCCATTACCCGAGTGCTTCCTACAGTGTGTGTGTGTGCAAGTGTTATGCCTACACAAGATCCCAAAATCACGTCGATAATTGGTTAACGTAATCCTCATACAGTATAAAAACACTGGTTAAGACGGTGGCGACTTCCGTGTTACTGTCATTGTAACTAACACTAATAGTTAGCTGTTTTATGACCTTCAGCAAGACCACACCCATGTGAAAGAATCGTCCCCGTTAGTTATGTGACCAACTGGGAAAATGGGTGCATATGACCCGGCCAATGTTTTTGGTACACATCATATGTGAATAACTTCATGGGTTGATACGTGGGTGAACAGAGAAAATTAGGTATGTTCTTACTGCCTTCTTGCGCCGTTCAGTTCATCTAACAAGATATATCAACAGAAAGAAAAAAACAGGAAGGAGGAAGGCACCAATGACAAGAAAGTTTACTAAATCCACCCAAATGCTCAACAATACTAACATATCATTTGAACAGTAGCATCGGTAGCGAGATACAATGTGAATGGTTGAGAAATACATTCACTCTAATATATCCTCCGGACTGTTGAGGAAATTACTCAAGCTGCAGAATGATTTGCTAGTAATCGATCTCAAATAGACAACTTCCAGACAGTTCCGTTGGTTTGATGGCATAAACATGGAACCATGCCAAACTTGACATCAATTTCATTCCAACCAGAGGCAACAGTTGTTATACTAAGATCGTGTTAATTTTAATTGCCGTGACTTAACTTAACTTAACCAACTTGGTTTTCAAAATACTTCCGTTTTGTTTTTGAAAGAATATGCTAATGTTTTGGTGTTACCCTTCGGTACGGTTTTCTCCTTCAATTTTGTTAATGCAGGACAAACTTATACTTGACGGAACGCCAGTATAAAGTTTGCATCAAAGAAAGATCCCTGAAACCTTTTTCTAGTACTTTCAGTTGAAACCTTTAATAACGATACAGACTACTAGCAGAGTTCTTGAGTCAAATCTTGAATTAACTTATGCAGTGTTATGTACAATTTTTTCTCTTCAGATACCTACGACGGATGTGGTTTACTGCGCTGTTCAGGTAGCAGTAATTCACCAAACAAATGATATATGAAATCGTTCATCCTGGATCTGTAATTTGGGCTCATTCCAACTCTTCAGAACGTCGTCAGCTTGTTGAACTTGATGGCCGGTTGCCTAGACTACTATCGTCTGATGTCCAAAGTGCTGCAGTTTCACCATTTCGTAGATCCTCTCACACTGTCGCCAAGCATTGTTCACATCTGTCGAAATGTGCACGAATTACATCACATCCATTACAATCGGACCGTAGTTGACCATCAGCTTAATACAACAATCTTCATTGATTTTCGCTGCGAGATTCATTTCTTAATCTTGACAAATAGCTACATGTACTGTTCTCACCATGAAACAGCAACTGATTCTATTGCCAGATTTGTAATAGTTAACACGATTAAAATCAAATGACATCGTTGAGTTTACGCAAAGCGGATTTTTTACATTGATTTTTATGGGGTGATCTGAGTATAGTACTTCTCTATTTTTAAAGGAACTCCTTTCGAGGCCTCGTGTATCATTAAGATTGAAATCACTGTCAGTTGACTGCAAATTGAATATACAACTGAGCTGTTTTGCGTTAGTCCTGATGTTGGTCCCTTGTTTTCGTAGGAATTCTACTAGAAGATCGATAACTTTCACCTCTATCCAGAGGCTTCTACCCAAAAATTAAAGATATTCACAGTTCACCTTTCAAGGTAAGCTGTTTCATCAAATCACCTATGTGTGTGTGTGTGTGCGCGCGAGAGAGAAACTAATTCAAACAAACCTACCTTATATGATTCCTATAACTTACAGTTAAACATACTCCAGTATATGGTTAGTCCATTCAGTAGGTTTGTTTTACCAGCTCCACTGCTGAACATCGATGTACAATGACCAAATAGTTTGTCCAACCACTTTGTGAGAAAACAACCAATTCCGTTATAATGTTTGCTCTGTTCAGTAATCAGTCTTTTAAAGTCGCGACAAGAAGTGGTTATATGAGAACTATATTGCTGATAGACACGACCTATTTCATGAGGTGACCTAAAGTCATATGTTTACGGGAGCTAACTCGATCGGAAAAGTGCTTTCATGCACAGGTTTTAGTTGATAAGACCAACAGACAGCTTCTGAGATAAGAGCAGGTGTGTTCGTTGACTTCCTACACTAAAATTGAATAAGTTTATTTCACCTACTGATTAATCCAACGTCACTTACCAGTCCTCCGTTGATGGAAGGTGCTGACCCAATCAATTTCGTTGCCGTGGCATTGAAATAGTTTCCCCAATTTTGTTTACATTCATGTGACTTTCGTTATTTTCATTTTTCCGTTGTCATACCCTTAACCTATATAACAACGTTTTCTGTAGTAGATTAGCTAGAATAAAGGCAATGTTTGCATCTCACACTGTCTTCTGGCCGACTTGATGAACCGGATAAACAGAACTCAATGTTTCGAACTGGCATTTCAATTCATAACACTCCTGGTCACCAAATGTAACGTACATGTTATACATCTTGGTTGTTAGGTGACACTGTTATAGAGACCAGCAGTTCACCTACCTCTTCCTCCTTCTTTTCCTCTGCATTGGTAACAGTATCATGATGATGATGATGATCATCATCATCATCATCATCAAACAGAAGACTTAGCCGAATGAGAGCAACATTCACACCACGCAAGCCGATTAGTTGTTGCCTGGCCTAACGTATCTAACTACTGGCTGTGAGTCACGAGAGTAACAGCCCGAGCGACAAACTGCGTTTATCGTCTTTACGTCCACAGTAATTGCTCGTTCTCATTCACCACCATCGAATGAGGCAAGGCCTGTGAAAACTGGGCAGTGAATCATGAAGAAAGGCAGCAAACCAAGTTCAGAACGGTCGACTAATACTATCAACAAGCGCGTTCTAAGATTAATGGGAAGAAAGAGAGATCACGTGACTGTTGTATTAGATGATGAAGAAATAAACTTAATTGATTTTAGTGTTAGATCTTCAGGCTACTGAGAACACATATACATATGAATGATCGCTAGGAGGTAGGTTAGACAGACGATGAGAAACAAAAGCGTGAGGTTAGCCCGTTAGTTACCTAATCGAAAGTGTGTATAAAGGTTGCAGAATGGAGTGCCTTTCACATTGTGCAATAGTCTTTATTTATTGACAACAGTTGAAATATGTCTATCCTGGTTACTAACTCATGACTATGGAAAATTGAGTATTTTCACGAATCGATTTTAAGCACACAACGACATGGAGCTCAGACATATTGCATTGGCGTCAGCCATGGTCAAGATACGATTGATGCTTGGTTCTGAAGGGACTACGCGAACTCAGTAAACCTGATGAACTAACGATAGGTCTTGTCTCACTCAACCGTAAGGACACTGTTGGACTGTAAGATCCTGGTAATCCGCAACTGAATTAGCTAAGAGATGCTTTTTGATGAGTTCTCACGAACGACGTGTTATAGATTGCCTCATAAATACATGTTGGCTCGTACAAACAGTAATTTATACGATTAGCAGGCAGCTTATTCTGGAATTTCTACATGACCATTATTCACAATTTCTCGCACCCTTCGCATTCAGATAGACAATTCAGTCAGCCTAATCCAGACAGTGGCGAGAATGTGCACTACTGACGAGGTCCACTAAAAGCGAAGGTCAGGTGCTACTTGTCATGTGCTACTGCTTGTTGAAAAAGACTGGCTGGGAAGTTTGTTTGAATGCGAAAGCTACGATCAAATATGATTAATGTTCAACGTGAGATTTTAAATTATATGAAAATGGAGCTGACATTCTTACTACTTGTTAGTGGCCCGACACCTTCAGTGTTTCGCATGTCGCGTTTATCTGCATGCAAGATTCTTGATGATCATTTTTGGTCGTATTTAGTTTGAGTATGAAATGTTTAAAACGACATTATTTACCGCCTCTTCTGTCTTTTATAAATTGAGCAGAGCTTTTAAAAAACGAAAAAAATCTTTGGCAACAGGCATGTGTTTGATGGTATCATCTTTTAAAATGTAGGAAGGAAAGTGTGAACTCAAAAAGTGAGTACCAATCATAAATTTTAACTCAAAGCTGATGAAATTAATTGCTTCTGAACCCATAGCGTTTCATATCAGTGCTATACTGTGTCGAAGGGCGCTATCAACAGGAAAACTCGAATCTTGTCATCACTTTCAAACAAAATACTAGTTGACAAACTACCTCACCGTGGAAACTGGGACTAACTATGAGTGGTGTTCACCTAAAGGAAATCCAGAAAAAATTGAAGAATTGTTCTGACCAAAATAAGCAGATGACGACTGAAACAATACTGAAGCCCAAGCGAACATCGATGGTAGCTTTTAATTCAAGAACGATGTTTTACATACACATTTAACTGCGAACGCTGATCAGCTTTTCGATTTTATCTTTTTCACTATTTTTATGACAATGCAACATTTTAGAATTTGTGAATTTTACTTTTGTCCTCAGTTTTATTTAATGTATAGCTATAGTTTATGTTTTGATTTGTGATTATGGTGGCTGTTACAACTCAACGACTGAGAGAAGAATAATGCATCTGTCTCTCATGTGTCATATTTGATCCATGTATCTACGGTTGTTTCCTTCCGTAGTCCTCAGACAGAGAGTAAACGAGAGACAATCACTAATAACTCCTGACTGAATGAAATATACTCACGCTACAAGTCATGGTATTTTGATGATTCTTTTGTCAATCTGAAAGTAACATCGTTCTCAGAAAATTTCTTTTAAACACAACAAATGGATCTCATTCATCAGCTAGTCTTGTAAAGATGTTTTGACCTTGATGATGTACTTTTACGTGCATATATGGAATCGTACAAAATTGCGCATAAAGTTTTTCTGTGCTTATTAGTAGGAATATTAGTGGAAGGAATCTGACATAACTAATCAAGTCGAGGGAGCTTCCGACTGATAAACTATAGGAAAATAGACATAAACACAACTTATGAACCAACCGGCACCCTTAATTGACTGATCAGCTTAGTGATCACGCAGTTTTCGTTTCATAATTTATTGGGTCAATAAAAAACGATGTCTAATGAATTTACTTGCTAATCTTGAGATCCCAAACTTTTATAGACAAAGATGGCTGACAGTGATTTGAACAAAATAATTGGTAACAGAAGCGTGGTCATTGCAGCCATTTCGTACTAATTTTTTAATGCTATCTTTGAACATCAAACATATATGGGTTTAGACGATTTACCAATGGGGTAGGAGAGATCACATAACATACAACGGGGGCAGTTCCACGAGTGATTGTTTTTGAATACCCGAACCTATCTTGAGTCACCCAATTATGACAGTTTTGGGTAACAACAAAAAGTGTGAATAGAATAACGCCACGAGACTATGAATATACAGAGTTCCTTATATGACTAGCATGGTCTAATGATCATGTAATTCTCGTTTCTGATGGTTTAATTTCTCTACAGTTACACTTGGACAGGGAATTGCATGAGGTGGCACTGACAAGATGATCTGTTCTAACTGAGTACATTGAAACTTTCTGATAATATGCAAGTACCCGAAGTTCAACTGCGTTAAATTGTTATCCGATTTAGTTGGTAACCAGTTCACAGTTCGGTGCATAATGTACTCGTTGTTAAAATGTGGGTTTATGTGAACCGTTTCCTTTTCCATAGTGATTAATTCTTCGGATGGCAGTTGCGGCATGCTGTTTATTCCGATAAGACTTTTCAGGCAACGATGAAGTCGCCCTTACCCTGACAAGATATACTAAGTTGCACGATATTTGACGCTTTCATACAACTTTTGATGGTTTCATTCTGAACAACTCAGATGATTTCTTGACTTGTATGGTTTGGAATTTAAGCGGATGCACAAACCGCTTAAGTCCGCAGTCGCATTTTAACCTCTAACCTCACTGGTTAGAAATGGTAGACGAAAAAAGTGCTGTAACTAAACCAACATAGCGTCATTGATAAACAGATCTCCAGGTTTGTTGATTAAAACGAAACCGACTCATGAAAATTCCAAGCCCTAGCAAAATCCCAAACCGGCTGCACGAACAGTGTCCAAAAACGGTAAATGCTGTATTAATTGAGCTATCAACCCACTGTGAAAAGTGGCATTGGTGCAATTCAGTGTGATTTACTTGAGAAATCCTGCAGAGGTGGTTATTCCTTTGGATCATTTGGTATATCCCGCATGATGTGGTGTCCAAATAAGATTTTTAAATTCCTGATGTGACGGCGTTACTCGGCCGGCAGAGCACTTGTCATGATAGGAACCAGGAACGTCACATTGATTTGAGCACTATTTGTTGTGGTGATGGTCACGGCGTGGCTTTGTCTAAAGTGGTTCGAAAGACTGAGTGCGTTGGAGCAAACGAAAATAAAGATCTCCGTATCTTACAACTTCCATAAAAAAAGGTTTTGTTTAAAATCTAAGTTGAACTATGGAAGATTAATGACTGCGTTGCCTCGGATTATTGTAACTTTGACCATTGAAGATGAGCAGAAGCCGACTTTGTCATGTGAAAATTTGTCTGGAACCAATGACAGCATTGGAATGCCAACATTTTAGGGCCATGTCCGTACGACGTGCATTACAGGTTTGCTGAAATGACCACCTGAGATGAGCCAGAGGAAGTGAAGTAATCGTGCCAATGGGATTAATAGTAGGACATGAACTAACTTGAGCCAAATGTTAGCCTCGAGTCAGTAAAAATATAAAACCAGGGGGCTATGGATATAATTATGACTTCATTGTATTTCGGATTACGTGCAATTTTCTCGGTGGCAGTACGTTTGAAAACTGGTTAAGGAAAGAGACAGACAAGTACTCGTTATCGCAAACTCCTCCAGTGATTGAGTTGTGGAGGGTTCACTTGTCTGTCGGTTGTCGAACCTATGACAGTAAGGTAAGCGGGATGTTCTTGATCGAATGGAGTCCTATCGTTACATTTGCTGGGCTCATTTCCTTGCAGCCGTTTGCTAAATGCTGATCCGCTACCTGAAATCACCACAGGTAGTTTCTACTTGATCACTAGACATCGTAGCAGGTGTAATCCGGACGATCAGTCTGACGGATTAGGAAACAGTCAAGATCCTATAAACCAGATTTCGATTATCATCGAGGAGTAATAGTCTAATTGTGTCCATTTAAGATTCAAAGTGTTCCACTGAGTTCATTCCGATGATGGATATAGGGACGACGAAAGCAATGAAGTCCCAGCTAAGCAGGCGGGACTAGTTGAAATCGAATGATGGAGGTTACTGATAACGCACGATACTTCATAGCAGTATAAATTTTAGCAGTAAATACTTACAGGAAATTTGCGCGGATTCGTCGAAGATCCGGAAGGAGAAAGCGAAGACCAGAGAGCCCAGGAATAAGTAGAGGATGGATCAATTATAACGGTCTGTAGTCGTTTGAATACAAGTGTCGATGATGGGCGATATGAACGGATAGGAATTCTTCAAACTGGAATGCCGCACCTGTCAGGTTCACACAAGGTAACAGTCAGAGTCATAATGATCCGCAACCATGTCATTGTCTGACCATTTTGAAGTCTGTCATCATAACTTCGGTGAACACTGTTCGACGGTTTATGAAGGACATGATCCGAATATCAAAACAGTGTGTTCGACCAAAAGTCTTATCATCTCGGTTTGCGCGAAATGCACACTTGTGACTCACAGGGAAATCGACGAACGATCATTATACATCTGCGCGAGCGCTGTTCTCAAATAGATCAAGTTTCTTAGGCTTCGGATCCTGTTTCAAACGCCATAAACCCTTAATCTCAAAGACAGCCGGACGTCCTTTTACTTTTACGGAGGACAACCATCCGGAAGGAAAATAGAAGTTTTTTCCATTTTGCGGTTATTACATTCGCAACAATACAAAGTTGTCAGTGACATTGTGCTACCTACCTACTCAAAACTATCCAGTCTGAACCGATGAATAGGAGAAGGGTGAGCAAAGAAGACTAACTCAGTGATGTAACTTATTCACACAGATTTGCATGACATTCGTAAACGTATGTTATAGGCCAACCAGTTTAGCACTGAGAAGCAGATGCACAATGTCATTGGGGTACTCATTCGTCACTATGTTGACTAGTGTTCGGGAGACGGGTCCAGAAAGCCCGAAATTAGTTGCGCGGTTGGCAGGTGGCTTTTTAGAAATTCAAGTTATTCGATAGAACGGTGATATAACCTGCAACCAAACCACCAATTCACTGACAGTTAATGTAAATAGACGAACCAATCTTTCAAATGTCAGTGAGAAAGCATGATGATTGCACTGACTTGCCTTTAAATCTTCTGAACTCACTGTTGCTCACACACTATTCCAAGTGGTCATGTTGACTGACACACACGCGTCAACGTAAACGTATTTAAATCAGTGGAGGATCTAACATGGTTAGAGTAGGTTCTGTAAGTAATGTTAACAGCTTCGCAGAGTAAACTTGACGAAGACTCTGCATGAGTTAATTATCCCTCACTGTAGCTTTGATTCGGCCACCGATCTATTCAATTTTTAGCTCTAAATGGATATGTACATCCATGTGATCATTGGACTACAGCCAATTATGTAAATTTAAGCTGAGGCATCTGTCAAAGAAGTCAGTTATGTGAAATTAGAAATTCATCACACTAGCCGAGTAACTGCTGGCCGAAACTCCTAACTGTCGCATTCTCCTAATACGTACTTTGAATGTGAGGATGGCTAATAACTTATTGTAACGGGTACCACTTGTGGACGGTAGCAGAAGCTAACCAAAAATCAACAATGTGGGCTCTCTCCTATGATCTAGCAGATTTTTGGTCGAAACTTGCTGTCGTCAATTCACCATGATTAAAAAGAAAGCAAGCCACAAACCGATTGCAGATAAACAATCGGAGGTGGAGAGTCTGAAGAATGCTTCCGTCAATAGTTTATCGAAACAAAATAGGTTTATTGATAACTGATGACGGTACAATGGATTTAAATTGAACAGCACTCATGCCTGAAAACTTCCGCATTGGGATAGAGTTACCAGCCTGTCATTCTCCAGAACACCGGTGTACTTGAATTTCATTGTTTTGGCTTGTAAATAGTGCATATGCCTGTCAGGGCCGGGACAAAAGGATTGACCACGCTTTCAGAAAGCAACCAAGCTGACCACTGCAACAACGACTTCACATTTGGCACAGTTTAACTATCACATGCCTACACTCGTTTTTGATTATTGCCTAACTTGTCAGGTCATCTAAAGACCAGACAGAATAACTATTGTGTTATCACATTATTCCGTTAGACAATACATAAAATAATATATGAGCAAAAATTAGGTATTTGTGTGCTTCTGAGGTATACGCCAACATCATCCAAGGTGGTCACTCAGATGAACGGTCATTTCGCCTTTTTAAAATCTCGCATGAATAGAGCATACATATCCCACATTTTTCTTATCGCTGTCTCAAAGCTTGAAAGCAAGACAACAAACATTAGTTAACATTCATTACACCACAGTAGCTGTCCAGACAAGCCACCTCAGACTGTCATCTCAAACAGATTTTAGCGGTTCATTCGCTGACAGATTATCATGTTATTCGTAGACTAGAGCTATCTGTTTGAAGATCAACATTCCAAGACCCGGTGTCTCTGTTAATCAATCAGCAAGTGAAATCAAGAGTTCGCTTCATGTGCCGCGTAAGGTGACAGTCCAGCCATCCACACAGCGTTGTTTTCAAGAAAATAGACAAAAAACGATGGGAGTTATACTGTTTGAAATAAAAATTGTGTAGCGAGGTTACGAAATTAATGACGTTAACTCGGTACACAATACAATACATTCAGT
Organism: Paragonimus heterotremus; assembly: GCA_013368495.1. Taxonomy (NCBI): domain Eukaryota; kingdom Metazoa; phylum Platyhelminthes; class Trematoda; order Plagiorchiida; family Troglotrematidae; genus Paragonimus; species Paragonimus heterotremus. The sequence continues at coordinate 51,486 of LUCH01001059.1, forward strand.
TATTCACAGAGCCTCAGTGAACTAGATTTGGGGTTCACCAAAGAGACAGGTGGGCGAGAAATCACTGAAGAGTTGTAAGTATGGCAGACAGCACACAGAAACCAATGTGCGAACCGTAATGTCGGTCAGATAAACATTGGCATATATCTAGATATACGAAACGTTCACCGTCTCCAAAGATTTTCTCAGCCAATGACCTGCATATTTTCAAACGGAATTCAACAAAAACGTTTATATATAATGCGCTAGTAATGACATTACATTGGGCTAGAAAATTAATGAGCTTGTTTAAAATTCTGAAAGTTGCTCATTAAAGACCACAAAACTAAATGTGAACAATGCATAAAGTGAGGAAATGTGTGAGCGTTGGTGAATTTTTCGAAAAGTATGTGAGAGACAGAAAAAGATCTCAAACGAATCATGCAAATAGACTTTATTGTTTACATTAGAAATTCTGTAATGTAGAAGAAACATTGCCTATTGTGATATTAAGTAACCCCAAGATACATGAATGGTGAACCTGTGTGAATTAACATTTCCTAAATAGACAATTCCGTGCGTTACTTCAAAACAAATGCTATCAACGAGCGGAATCAGAAGGTATATACACATTCCTTTGGTCAGAAATCAGTCACTACTCTACCCATTCGTTCACTATCAACAAACCGCACTACGATAGTCTTGAGTTAGCATTGTAAAGATAGGTCACCCTCAAAACACTGTTGTCGACGAACTTCGGAACCTGGGATTCTTTTGATCAGTGATAATTTACGAATGTAAACTGAGACTAGATAAGGCGTCAAAGTAATCTTTCGTGGTACCTCACAATTAGTGTCTACTTGAGACAGCAACGTAGTAGTTTAGCTAGTTAACGTTTGCACCTACGTTGGATTCGATCATCAGGGAGGCTTTGTGTGAATCGATCTGATTGTTTTGGAAACATACTTTGTTGTACTGATTGAGATTTCATGAGATAACTGTTCGGACAAAAGTCAGACGGGTAACTTGCATCGTACAAATTTGAATCGAGAATGTTACCTAGCATGACAAATAAACACTCAGATGCTGACCAACAAATATGAAGTGTATCCAAACGCCACCAAGATTTGAATTCCAAGTTGAGAATATCTCCAAACATCGGTGATTATCTTAAAGTGGATGGCAGAACAAACTATTCTGAAATATCTTATGGAAGAAATTACTAGAGAAAATGAAAACTAGTTTGTATGAATACAATTGGATATACTGAAAATACCATTGTTAGTTACATAAACAAATTTAGCAGTTTTAATATCTTTAAGGTGCCGATTGTTTCAACAATAATATAAAGATTGAAAACATTCCTAAATGTCTAAATGTCTCTCAAGTATGTGTAGTACACTCTAGACTACACAGAAAAACTAGTGAAATTGCTCCCATTGAAGATTTATGGAACCTGTTAAAATTGTTAGGAAACTGACCCAGCTACAGACAAGTGTTTTTCAACTGTATTTAAAATATTCCCATCTTGAAAAAATTAATCAAATCATTCAAAAACAAATCGCCAGATTTCTTACTTTTTCAACATATACACCTTGGAAAGTGTTCTCACACACTTGATAAAATAACCAATTTTAATCGGTTATATTCCATTGATTCATCAACCGAATTTGACAATAGTGTTGACGAAGTGTTCGTGTGCACTGAAAGTGTTTTATTTTTCATTATAAGTTGATATAATCCGGAATAATTCGACCATGTGTTATCCATACGTGGCAAATCAGGTAGCTTTTTGTAATAGATGGCGATGTGACACATTGCTCTTTTGTGATGTTGAACAAAGTGAATAAACTGCCTCATGTTAAAGTGAAAGTCTCCTGTGTTCATGTGGAGTGCACAGTTGCACAAACTCAACATCATCTGCAAAGTTTTGTACCGAAAGTAGCGATACATTTGATCACGTGGCCCAAGTTCAGCGCTTGTGATACGATAGTTTAACTACAATCGTTGTTACAAATTTGTAACTGTCTATTTTCACGTGAACAGTTTATCTCATGGTTATTTTGGAATGTGCTAGTCTGGATTTACGTCAAGCTTAATTCGAGGTTGAAAAAAGCTCACGGTACTAACTTGGAATAGTAGTGTAACAACTGTTTCGGGACCTCAGCTTGATATGCCATACAAGAAGTGAGTAACACAGAACACGTTATAGATTGCTAACCTTTCAACAGTAGTTTTAGGTTGCTGTCTTTGAAACAGTTCAGATGGTTTTGCCGCTTGGGACTAGCTGCTCCAGTGAGTAGTGGTTAGGGTACACAGGTGACACTAAACATGCAACCGACTGGTACTTGGATCATACACTGAACCCATTTGATTCGGCGTTTCTGTACGTGGTTTCGACAATGATTGTGTGTCAGTCATACTGTCATCAAGAACCGCATGTCTTCATGGCATGACTAAGGATATGAACATGGAATAGTTGGAACTATAAATGCTCTATGTCTGTTGTCAGTTCAACACTTCAGGATGGACTCTGTCTTCGGGTTAGTTCATTAGGTAGACGTAATTGGAATGACAGTTTTCTTAAAAAGCTTCAAAGATATTACCGAACCTTTTGCCTTCTGAACAAAGAGTTATACGTCCATCGCCTATAATGAGTGTTTAAAATGACCGTTGTGGGACTTCGGTACCTTCTTCATCTCTTAAACTGCATACGGTTGCGGGGGTATGCAGTGTAAACTGATGACCTGCAGTGGACTATGCACAATCCCGGGACGGTTGTAGTAAGTCATACGTCAGTTATATTTGAATCGCACTGTCACTAGTGATACTCATAGAAGCTGAGGAATTACAGCCTCAGTTACTAACACGAAAGGTTGTAGATGCAGACCTTGTTCAAACCATCTCTGTGTGATGGGTTAATCAAAACACAAAACTTGTCGTAACATCACATCGAATGGAAGGTGAGCGTCAGGAAATTCAGTATGCGTACAAAAGAATGTCGGACGGAATATCAAGCATAGATAACCTCAAACTACCCTAAACATGAAAACTCATGTTTTACAAACATCCCATATCTATCGTCAGGAATTAATTGATCAGCAAAGGTAAGTTATTATATCGTACAAGCATACGCATTACACGGATGTTCGGAAGTTTGTCGCACAAACAACCTCAATGAGGACAGTTAGACTGTGGTCACAAAACATCCAAACTGAAAAGATGCCAGTAAATTATACACTAACGATGTTGATAGTTTCAACACATGAAATTCTCGTAGGATAGGTGATTAAATCAACAGCAGCCTCGGTAATGACATAATAGTTACCGATTACAGTGTCTTCCTGGCTGTCTGATGAGTAGGCACAATAACCCAACTTGTCCTGTTCTATCTGGTCATGGGAAAATATTATTAATTATGATCAGCTGTGTACTGAACATATAAACGATAACAAAGTGAGGATAGCAAAGATGGTCAACTGTTTTTAGCCGCGATCCTGTCAAATGTTAATTCAACGTTCACTGTAATCAAACGGCATAATTCTTCAACGAACTGCCTATTCAGTTCGGTGTGATGACAAAAAAGACTAATATAATTTTTAAAAATGTTTATCTCTTTTCTGATTAGCTTGTGGGGAGAATCACAAAGCAGCCCCACCTGGAACGCTGATTCTGCCACCGGGATTGTTGATCAAACTTCCGTATCCAAAAAGCAGGCGTGATTTTTGTAATGTTACTTGAAGCTCACCGTCAATCCGACACTCAACGGCCGGTTTCGTTCTTGTTTGAGCTCATCCCGTAGAAGTAGAGTGGAGGAGAGAACGAGCCTGCTAGCCTTTTCACAACGGCATAATGTTGGTATCTGCTCTACCACTAGTTATTCGAACACTGTGTGTGATGGGGTTTTGTTCATAAACCTATGCTGTAGATGTGGCAGTCAGACGTTGTTACTTTATTTAGGAAGTCGAATTAAAAGAACGGTCATAGTCTGGAAACTTAACCCTCATATTCTATTGCTTTTACTTCAATAAACTTATGCCGCGCAGTAGAGTTCAAGGATTTTCTCAGGTTACCTTTCCTAAAATGCATACGTAGTCCGTTCTTCTTTTGGAGGCTCATCAACACAAACAGATATTCCTCAGTTTCCCTGTATATGCTTATTCATGCATAATTTTGTGCCCTGGAATCGGTGTTGGTCACTTGACAGTTTCATGTTAAACCTACAAAAATACTAGTTAAACAGTCGATGGGGATTCTGTATGTTGAGTGAATATGTTTAAACCCCTCTTATTCTCCATATTGAGCAGTAGTCCTCCGTCATATGCTTGAATGCATACAAACACCTCAACTTGACTGACTTTTATTGCTTTAGCCCTCTGATAATTCAGAATAAAAAGATAAGCCAGCTCCTCTTTTTATTTAGGGAATTACCTGTAAATCTGATTTCATGATTTTGAATTATACTAACCACTGTTAATCATTTTGTCCTCCTCGTTCATCTTGGAAATCTGATTTGTTATGAGACTCTCACAACAGAGAACTTTTATCCAACGCATGTCATTTTATGTCATATTGATTGATAAAGCAAAAGTTGTAATAATTAGGCGGTTTTTTTGCTTATGTTATTTCCTTACATAAACTAAACAAACAACTCGTATTCGTTGTCACTTGTTAACTCACAAAAACCATTAAATTTGTAGGAATTTTTGTTGTTTTTCAATCGTTGAGGTTATGTTTTGTTAATAAACGAGGTTCCCAAGATAATCGTGCATCTTGTAACCGTTTTGGACCATGTTCAAAGGTGTACGTCAACACTGCAATCAGTACTGTTGGTTTGTTGGCATAGCAGAAAGCTCCTTATATTTATCGATTGCTATCCTCTCATGTTTCTTTCCATAAAAATTTATTATCAGACCAGTTGTTTGTTTTCCAACTGATGTTACTCGCAAGTCCATAGCCACATGACCTTCAAAAAGTTATCAGTTATTTTGCAAACTTACACTCACATGGCTGATAGCGTAACCACACAGTAGCTGATGTCTTCTTACGAACAATCGCACAATTCCCAAAATCATATTGTACAAACGGTTTGATGGTGGCAGTTTAATTGTTACTACTTTCGATCCTAATAATTAATTTTTTTAATCTTCTTAAACCTGTCCTCGTCTCACGAAACTGAATCAAACGGTAGTTTAGCTTGAGGGTAGAACAACACAACGATCCATGTATTGTAAAGCAAGATAGGGGGCACCATTTTCAGATTTTCATCGTTTTGCTCAAGCAGCATATAAGCAAAGTTTGGTCAACACAATGGTTTATGGAGCCGGAGGTACTGGCACTGCTGATAAGATTCAGACAGAACAAGAGAGGTCATAAAAAACGTTACTAGCAAACGGGATTTCTGAAAAATCTAAATAAGCTCACAAAATGACGAACAAATACAGTGAGACAGTTCAAACGATTCAAAAGAAAATTATACTCCTAATTTTTTGCAATTTATAAATCAACTGGCGTATGGCATCAATCACAAATTAAAATCTGCCCTATCTTGCAAATATGCGGCTGTCAGGTTGAATTTGATGCAACCCACAATCTCTCACGTTATCTCTCGTTTCACTTGCAGATGCAGTGGTGTTTAAGTAGGCAAAACAGAGTGAAAAATATTTCGTCGAGTAGAAAAACACATGCCAAAATAACAGGAACAGCTGACAACAAAACACTCTCAAACCGGTGCATCCATTCCTCTAAATCCCACATTATCGTTACGCAGAAACCTCATGACACCAGGTCAACAGGTTGATCACCCAGGTCATTCAAAACCTTGTTACACACTGAAAAGGTAAAGTTGCTAGTCTTTAGCGAAACTAAATTGATCAGGATTCACCAATCGGCATCACGTGCACAAAAGTGGTTGACTTCACCTACCGGGTTGCCCCGCTATTGACGACATAGTATTGAAACACTGGGTTCCCTTCAATAACTTCATCAGCGCAGAAAGAAGACATATGTTGCGATATGTTAACATTTCGTTTACTCTCATCAGTCGCAAACGTAAAACATGCAAGTTATATATGACAGACAATTAGGGATAGACAGGGTATGGACACGCATACAATCACACCACGAATTATGTCATCACCACCACGGCAACCCTATAGGTTGCTTCACCCACTTTTGTGCACATAGCGCCGGCTGGTGAGCTCTAATCAGCATGGCTTCGCTAAAGGCCATTAGCTTCGGGTTCTGATGACGTAATAATATTTTGAAAGAGTTAAGTGGGACCACCTGGTGACCTGTTATCATAAGGTGTCTTGCAATCGATGATGCGGGGCTTCGAGTACCAGATTCACCGGTTTCCAGTTGTTGTGTCATGCGCTGTTTTAACCTGTTTGGGACATGTTCGGCCACACGCTGAGATAGCCGTCGGTCTGTTCTGCCTATGTAAACGTCACCCCAACTGCAACTGAACTGATAGACAACGTGAGAGACAGAATGGTCAGACAGACTGCGTTCGCGATTGTGTAGAACTCGTCCTTTGGTGGTTTGAACCAAGCGTAATTGGGCAGCCGCATACGTACGGGATAGGGCACACTTCAGTTTGTACTTGATGTCGTTTGCAAGATGATCGCCTTTGAATTGCAAAAATAGAAATATATCTTCCTTCTGAGCTGTTTGCACTTGTCCATTGCATTTGGTCGCCTTGCTGTGAATATCTATGAACTTTTCAGGATATCTATTTGCCAGCAACGTTTTCCTCAGCATTTCTTGTTCATCCTGCAGCTTATCAGGAGTGCAAATACGACTGGCCCTATGAAATAGAGTTTTGATCAAACCCCGCTTGTATGCTATTGGGGCAAAGCTGGAGAACTGGAGATATTGTCCGCCCCATGTTGCTTTGCGATGGATCGATCGCTGTAATTTTCCATCCCCACACCTAGTGATGAGAACATCTAAGAATGCTAAACTGTCGTTTGATTCCTTTTCATGAGACAATGGTAGGTTGGGGTGAATAGAGTTAAGAAGATTAAAAAGTAAATCAAAATGATCAGTATCCGTAAAAATCAAAATATCATCAACATACCGCTTGTACAGTAAGGTTTTGGCAATATTATCACAGAGTTGCTGTTCAATCATTCCCAAGAAGACATCGACTAATGTTGGGCCTAACGGACTACCCATAGCCACTCCGTCTACTTGTCTATAAGAAAGCCCTTCAAAATTGAACCTGATATTTTCTGTACACAATAAAATTAGGTCCTTAAGATATTCAAGTGGAATACCTATATCACAATTTTGGCTGGAAATAAAATCACATAACAACTCAACTGTCTCATGAAGAGGAACGTTAATAAAAAGGGAATCAACGTCAATGGAATACATAGTTTGTGAACTCACCGACACACGTTCTAATGTCTCAGCTAGTTCAAAAGATAACATAATATTGAATGAGTGTTCCTTCCATGACTATCTTATATAACGTGCACGCTTTCAGTTCACAACTAACAAGAGAAAACAAGCTGTTAATATATCCTTTCTCCGTTTTGGTGGTAACCAAACAACGTATAAGTTGAACTTTTGTTTTCTTGGATCGGAATTTTCTAATGAATTTTTTAAACAGTCATATTTAGTGTGAGTGCCGACAGAATATTCGTTGAGTTAAGCTTGTGCAAAATACTGGGATAGTTGAAGGTAATCAGGAATATAGAAGACATCGGAACAAGTGAAAGTGAACACAATCAGACTTCCTAGGGACTACGTGAATAACACATCGAAGAGACATGAAAGTTAGCAAACAAACGAAACCGCAAAGTATATTCAATGGAGTTGTTTATTTCACTTTGGTGAAGAGGAATTAAAATATTATACTTCAATTAAATTTTTTTCAGTTTGATCATAAATTGCTTGGAAGTTTGATATTAGTTTACGAAAGGTTGTGTACAAACCCCTTTATTATGTTACACACATGCATTGATTGATGCGTAACTGATTAGAGACTGAACGCGTTGCACAACCTCACGAGTATTGAAATTGTCTTTGTAGAAAACACTAAGATACAACTTTTTCATTACCAGACTTCGGTTCGTAAACGGCTTGTGAAGAATTCACTTGTCACTACAAACATTTCCACCCCTATACTGACATATGTTGTTATTCCACTTTCTTCTAAGATAAGCAAGCCATCATCTTACATCGTTCCTTTGCTTTCATCTTTACAAACTTCCGACATCTGCCTTTACTCTCCCGGGGCTAAACTGTCTTCTTGTACCGTTTGATTCAATCAAGTGGTTTGTTCACTGTTACATTTTCTCCCATTGGCCACCTTTTACTCCCGCTTTTTCTCGAGGTTGTTGTTTGAGACATTTGGTTTATATGACTTTTTTGATCGAACCGACTGGGAACGAATTTGTGAAAAATAAATAATTGCGTTTATTGATAACGTTCTGTTTCCACTTCGAAAACTTCTTAGTGCTAACTAAGCTAGGTGAAAGCAATGGAGTAGTTCAGGTGAGCGAAACATGAGTAACCAAATGACTCAGAAGGCATTAGGTCATAGGTCAACCGTACACTGACAGACGTTCACACCATGCTCGAAGTGCAGAAGTTGCCAAGATGGTTGGGTGTGTAAGCTGAGCAGAAACAAACTCGATAGAATTAGTCAGATAGGATTGAGAGGTAGTTGGCTGAACGGAAGAGGTAAGTACAAGCTTGATTCAAGTTATTGGTATTTCCAGTAGGTCACTCAAGTTAACCATCGGTGTAATTCAGCTTCAGTGATCGAAAGCCTGTCGCTATGTACAATGGTGTCAGGTCTAACTATTTTGTCTACAGCTTACTCGAATTTCTACCTTTAACGATTTACGTAATCGCACATCCCTACTTAGTCCTAACACCTCCCCCCGTCTAATGACCTCAATACTTTTCAGGTCAGTGGAATGAACTATAGTCAAGAAGTGATAAACGAATGCGGAATACTTTTGAGTGATCTGTTGTTGAATTTGATTATTCGATAGTTCCATGATTGTCATTCATGTACTTTGGGACTTATTTGAGTTGACGTGCTTTATGTGAGCAGTCCATTCATTTAGTCTTATATATGTAACTAGTAGTTCTTTTAACAGGCAAGAGGTACCCTTAATTCATCAGGCTAAACTCGGTGTTCGTCCCTTTTCGGTTAGCACTGTCGACGTCAATTTCATTCAGGGTCCTATAGTTCACTATTGTCACCGCTTTACTGTACGACATAACGGTTGTATATTCTGCAGTCAGCTTCGCAACGGTAAGGCTGCAGGTGAAGATGGATTGCCAGGCGAAATCC
>LUCH01001059.1:62793-93645 GCA_013368495.1 Paragonimus heterotremus
TTTAAAGCGCAGGCGTCCTTTGGCTTCGGTCACTGTGACAGGCTAATCTGTTTCGGATGCCGCCAACCATATTCCGCACTGGTTTGAAAACAACTAGTAACGGTATTCTAATGAGCAACCCGGGGTAAAGTTTAATCAATGCGATCACTGTTCGTTTCTTACAGTGTCTGCTGTAATTTTTTCAGTTAAACTAGTTTCATTCGCTTCTTTTGTACAATTCATTTCTTTGAAGTGTCATTTACAAATAGACGGAATAATCCTAACTCACCTTATTCAGCCGGTACTTCCCCATTTTTAAAAACCCATGTGGTATTTACACTATCTTTTATGCGAACGGTAACTCACATGGCATCGATTTTGCTGTTACTGTCTGTCTTCTTTCATACTGTATTGGCAAGTACAAATGAATTTGTCGAAGCTACGCCTACACAGCGCATACTGTTGAGTATTGTTTTAATAGTATTCACCTTTGGTATACATCAATATTAAAGGCAGCGAATAAGGAAATACAGCTGTGCTGCATCCAACAGAATACAATAAAGCTCAGCTGGAAATCACTTGACTCATAAGTTCTAGTAGCATTCTGAGGCGTCTTGACGGAGTTTAGGGAACCGGGAGTATTGTTTTGAAACTACTAAGACATTTCTCACTTTTTACGTTAACCCTCATCAGCTTGCATTTAAGCATTATCGATCGTTCTTAGGAGCTTTGTTAGTTAGAGTAAACATGTGTTGTTTTCACACTACAAGACGTCTCCTGCAATGTGGTATACACTACCGCGTATAAATCGGATTTTGTCAGGCTGCTTAAAATAGGACACGGAAAATCACTGCCATGGAGCTCCACTCCACGAAAGTGTGATTAGTAAATGGGCATTGTGTCCGCTGAGCTATTGGAAGCTCAATCAGGTATATTATGAAACATTCGCAGTTTTCTTCATCCGGTTGGCGGACTCAAAATACGCGCCGTTGTTTTTAAAATTGTTTGATGCTAAAAGTTTCATAGATAAAAAACCCACGAACAAATCCATTTCTTCTACTCCCCTGTTACTAGTTTTACAGATACTGAGAAAGTTAATCTGATGAATAGTTGTCGGTTTTAGCTTGCCTAAAGAATTGACAATGAAATGTAAGACACTTGCTTGTTTTCTTTCTAATTCTACGTTTGAGTAGTTGACCGTTAGATTGAGACATCGAATGTATAAAACATGATATCGATCTGATAGAGGGTCAACGACACAGTGTCATCTTATCAAACTCCCGAGTTCGATTCTGGGCAACAGGACAGAGTTGTTCTAAAATTCATCAGAATATAATGAAATATTTTTTGAACTTACAAATCAGTAGTTACTGTCTGTTCCTTTAAACTTATAATCGATTTGCAACTAAGGGCTACCAACGCAAGACTAGATTGTTACTAACGCTTAGGAAATTTGACGAAATTTCTATGCTGATATTGAAATAGTCACCTAAGTTGTATGGGACATGCAATTCTTGTTGCTAATTCAATGTTAACCGGGACCTTGAACACTCACATATGTAGCTTTTCATCATAAATTAACCTACCAAACTGCTTACCACTAACACAATTTCTATGCTCAGTACTCGCGTTCGTGTATGCCACCCTTAACATTCTCTGTCTTGTCGCACTACCTTCATGATCACTCAGGGAGTGCCAAAGATCTAGCGAGATGACTGTGCAAATAATGTCTTAGTTTGAACTCTCCAAACTACCATCGTGACCTCGTAAATCACATATTGCATGTGGGCATACACTTATTGTCGCTGGTTTGAACCCAACCAAAGCTCGGAATTTTCACATTTGCACTTGTTCATAACCAACACAGGAGCCAAATTTCCTGAAGTCAATATCTGTGAATTACTAACGTCACCGAATCATCATGGACATATGGTTTTAGGACCATTTTCATGCAATCGCTTCTAGCATACAACTTGAGTATACCTTATCTTAACTGGCATATATCATTTACCTCCCTGATTTATTTTGCTGTGCGTCTGTCGCTGTTTCTGGACTAGGTTTTATAGAGTCTTCTTGGCCTATGAGAATGACAAATCTGTCATTAAAGTTTGGGCATGTCTCACTTGATGAAAAGCTGACATACAATTAACACCCCCACCGAATGTTCTATTCACGTGCCTAATGTTACTTGTCTCCTCAAACAACCTATCACCTTGCCATTCAGAGCATTTGCCATAATAGCAATTCAGCTAAAGTCTTCTAGAAAGACAGTTGCCGGACTTCTGCTGTTTTTACCCAGCCGCATTTTTACCCGTTCATACTGAGTTTGCTTAATAATTGTTAACATTCGTTTCTTGCCATATATTTCCCATCACTTTTTCCTGCTATTTACCAGAAGGAAACACTTTCAGGTATCCCTGAAGGACGCTTAGAAGTGCAATGTCAGAAAATGTGAATAGTAACTATACCACGAACAAAGTTAGTTCCGTTCGGTGCTAGCTAAAACTGAGTTGTTTTAGCTGCCCCACTTGTAACGGTAGCGATCGATTTTAGGCAATTTGATTCTGCAGTATTCTTCACAAATCGATGAACCGTTCAGATTATCTAATCAGTTCACTGCCGTATCTTCATCGACTATGAGATGGTAGTAGTAGCGCTGAACCACCTCCTCGTGGTGCCCACTGGACAGTCTTGGTGCAAACATTGACTGACTAAGAGTTCAGCAACTCCAGATAGGGCCAACCACTGTATCTGGTTTTAATCGTGTTGGTTACATTCAATCAAGACAATGAAATTACCGCCAGCACCTCCGTGCAGGCATCTACCGGTATACAGGATAGGCGAACGGAGCACAACTGTCCAGAATGTGGCCACATTTGTTAATCGAATGCTAGCCTTCGGCGCACACTCGTATGTACCGACTCAGGAATGGTGCACAGTAGGAAGTAGACACCCAACCTGCCACAATCTTTGACTGTGCCAACTGTGACCGCAGCTTTCCTACCAAAATCGGTCCCTGTCAACATAGAAGACATGCACATCCAGCCGAACGCAACCATGAGAACCTCATGTCCATGAAAACCGCAGGATCCAATTGGTCTCAACAAGAATCGGTTTCTCTTATGAGTTGTGATGATGCACGGGCTCAGTCGTGTCTTACTCGACGCGAACTTCATCATCGGCTCTTGTCACATTTTCCAGGTCGTACTTTGGAGAGCATTCGGACTCGTCTGTATGTGCTGAACTGGTAGAGGACTACTCTCCCTGCTGCCGATCTAACCGCCGTCTCACAGACTAACGCGACGTCAGATATTGAGTCTCAAACTGCTGATCGATCTGAGTGGTTCACCAGCTTGATCCAAACGGTGTTTACCCAACTGGAGTCTAATGGCGAGGTTTTCCTACACAATGATGAACTACTAGCTATTGCTCGCGGTCTTCAGGCAGGCATTTTCACAATGGTACAAGCGAAATCGCTTCTGAACATGCACGCTTCACTAGCTTTTCCGTACACCTGGCGACTTGACACTCGATAACGTGGTCGTGTTAACGTGGGAACCCACATGACCACGAAGCAGATATGGAGGGCCAACTATGCAGTGATTCAAACGCTGTACCACCAGCATAAGAAAGATGTTGCGTTGGCAGTTTTTCCGGAAACTGGAGAACTGCCTACGAAATGTACCGCGGCCTCTCGGATAATTCCAAGAAATACTGGTCCGGGGTGCTATCGGCTCATCCGCACGTTGATGAGCGACCATCTCGCACGATTCTGCCTCCGGACTAGTCTCTGGTCGACTCGATCACTGGAGAAGTATAACGCGTCTTAAAGAACATGGCAAACACCGCTCCAGGTTTGGAAGAATTGTTGCCTAAACTTTTGAAGCGTATGAAAGCCGATACCTTGGCCGGATGCTTCAACCTGTTTCTGCTAACCCGAGGTTGTCCAGTCCACCTATGCCGCTCTTGCATCACGCTTGCACTCAAAGTAAACAACCCTTCATCTCCCACCGACCTCAAACCTCTCGCAGTATCTTCAACGTTGATACGTTGTTTCCACAATATATTGGAGGATCGTTGTAATACGCGTTTGCAGCCGCCCACTCTCCAGTTTGCATTTCTACACCGTGACGGTTGCCTTGAGGCGACCTCCCTGCTTCATGCGCTGCTTCGGAACTCATGTACCACGTCTTCAAGTCTGTGCGTGGCTTTTATTGACGTGTCCAAAGCGTTTGATTCTATCTCACAAGATTCGATTATCAGATCGGCCCGAGCCTTCCGTGCTCCTCCACCTCTAACACCTCACATTGCCGACTCCTACAGGAATGCTTTCTCCACGCTCAATGGCTCCGTTTTCCGATTACAGCGTGGTGTTTGCCAGGGTGACCCACTATCCCCTCTTCCATTCACCATAGAAATGGATGAGGTGTTGGCACTATCTCGACCGGAGCTTGGCTATCAGTTCCATGGAACACTGGTTACCGGTTCCGCCTACGCAAACGATCAGATCCTTTTAGCTGGGAATCCTACGCGTCTCTTCGAGAAGCTTGCAGCCGCCGCTAGTGCCCTAGAACTATCAGGACTGAAGATCAACACACAGAAGACTAAGCTCATGGTCACCTGCGGGGAACATAAACATAACTGCAACGCAACTACCATCTCTGATGAGTCTATCCACTTCGGCCCGGACAGTATCCATTCACTAAGAGCCTCTGACACAGTGACCTATCTAGGTATCCCGTTTACCTGAAAGGGTAATTCATTTATTAATCACTGTCTGCAACTTCAAACAATGCTGGATGAAACTACCAAAACGACCTTGAAGGCACACTAACGTCATGAACTCCTGAGACAGCATCGGATCCCGAAGATAAATCATTCATTAGTGTTGAGCCGAGTCCACCATAACACGCTCAAAGCTATGGACTGTACGATTCGCCAGTTTGTTCGGCAGTGGCTCCGTCTTCCTAAAGACACACCAATCTGCTACATCCATACGCCAATTCGATTGGGCGGCTTGGGCACCCCGAGTCTGTCTACCACTATTCCAATCTCACGCAAAACTCGAGTGGAGAGACTTCTCTCCAGTAAATTTCCAGTTCTGTGGAATGTGATCAAAAATAATTTGTTCGGCCTTATTTTGAAGGAAATGAACTTCCTGGTACGCGTTTACGGTGTAGGGTTGACGAACAAGGAGGAGGCCCATGCGGCGTGGTTGGATAAACTTTACCATTCGTTTGACGGCCGTGGTCTTCATCTCACGCTCTCCACCCTCTATTCGTTGGCTGTTTAACCCAAATCGCATCCTCCCCAGAATCCTTATTCGTGCCATCCAGCACAGATGTAGTATTTTACAGACTAAAGTCGGAAATTCACGAGGTGGCTGAAGTGACCACTCAGTTCTCTGCCGTGGCAACTGCGGTCAATCAAAAGGCCTTGCTCATACTCTACAATCATGTTGGATCACCCATGACGTGTGTTGTGCCCGACACAACCGTTTGGTCAAACACCTGACGGAACGACTGCGTAACTATACAGTCTTCGAGGAGTTGCGAGTACCAACGAGGAACTCGTTCATCAAACCCGATGTGATCGTGGTTCGTGACGGCGCTGCTGTAGTGCTTGACGTCAGTATAGTGGATGATTACCGAGGCCAATTTGCCTGGACAGACAAGATTGTGAAGTACGGGACCGACTAATCATAATGCCGCCATTCAATCGGTCCTCCATACTTTGGGCTGTGATGTGAACTCTGTTTCTCATTCACCTGTGATCATCTCTTTTCGTGGTATTATATTCCCCTCTTCAAATAGCACTATTCTTTGAGTGGGACTGTCATATTACGCAGTGACAGATTTATGTCTACTGACTGTTCTGGGTCCCTTAGAAACCTATGACACATTTATGCGGGGAACCTGACGTTAACTGTTGCCACCTCTCTGACAGCTGTCTCATTATGAAGGACATTTTTCTGTTTCGGTGCGTAAGCCTTGATTGTGATAGTACTTCTGTGCCCTGAAGAGTTTTGTGCTTCTGACTGACTGACTGTTCACCGACTTTTTTTAAATTATTTTTCGTGTATTCCTTCAAAATTCTTAACCCGTTTGATAAAAATAACCTTTCATTTGATGACTGGCCCCTTAACGTTCGCTATTCTTGTGACAGGGGCTGTCAACTGTTGAGTGTTGCTAACTACACAGCGTCTCACATTTGACAAACAGCTTGTTTTCACACTCACCTCTTTACATATCTGTTACTTAATTTTGTTGTCACTGTTTGTTCTTCTCTTGAACGAAGATGTGTAAATTGCTCTTCAAAATAAACAACAAAAATAGTAGTAGTGTAACGTGCAGTCGAAACCAACAAGCACACACAGATTAAATCTGAGTTACGTAACGGAGGACGCTGTTGTGTTGTTGGCGCCGCTTCGGCTTTCGTTTATGTAAGTCGTGTGCATGGCTTACTAGGCCTTTGGCTCATGCTTGTTTGTGTTGTCTCCTTCTACAGGGTTGTTGCTAGAACCCCCAATATGGAAGAACGCTGTCATCCGGTGTCTGCACATTGCCCCAAAATCGGTCCGCAATTGTAACGGACGATCAGAGTGAAGACGGCTGCTTGTTTGTTATAATGGCGGTATTAGTAGCAGTTTTTATGGAGTAACACTTTTAACAAGTGACAAAAGAGTATAATGTGAACTCCTTAAATGAGTTCATATGCCAGCTCTGTAAACAATTCCAACGAGAAGGATTCAGAAGCCGACGGTTCAGTGAACAACGAACCGCACATTTTCAGACTAGCCTACTCTGCGATAAACTTTGGTAATCAGTGTCCAAACAGATTGAATAAGCAACAATGCAGATAACTCAACGGAGTGTAATCTACGAAAATCGAGTTAACTGTCAAGAAAACATTCACCCTTATTACGTGCAAACGATCACAAACAACATCAGTCGAACAAGCGGTTAAAATGTTATTCAGAAAGTCGTACAATTCGTTATGTGCAAAGAATTGCACATTTGACTGAAACGGAATTAAGTTTGAACCTGCATTTAACCCATATGTTCACCACAGAAAAAAATCAATTGACAATGAGGTCTTTAGAAACCACGTTTTGAATAGCCACTACACGGTGACCCAGTACTCAGCATACAGCTCAAAAACCTTGCCATTTTACCCCTATGCGCTAGGTTAGTATTTCTTATCATTTGACATTGTCTCCGATGAGGTCATGTGAGACAAAAGGAGAGCACATATGAAAATTGTTGACAAACAGGAGTTTAAAATCTTTACAGATGGGAACAAAGTACTTTTTCTAAGCCATTTTCAGCTTCGTTTTCAAGCTTGTGTGATTGCACCAAGCTCAGTCACCCACTGCCATTGGAATGTCTATGCACTTGAACGTTGCATCCTATTGAGGGCACATTTGATATCGTTCCGACTACTTATGTAACACTTGTTGAGTGGGACAGCTGCTAGTGAGATATAGATCAAGAAAAGTGATAAACTGAAAATGGACTGGTAAATGCCATACCAGACATATCATTAGAAAAATGAGACCACACACAATCTTTACGAGATTTGAATGTTTACAAGTCGAATGACATTTTCTGTTGGTGCAGCTTTCATAAACAAAATAAACAGTTTCCATGTCGTTATTAATGGAAACTGTTGATCTCGAGTTGTGCTCTTTTTAGAGTCCATCTGTTCTACCTGCTTCTGTCAAGACCGAAAGCTGAACTCCGATAAATTTCTGTGTGTTGGTAATTACTACTTCCTGAGAAATATCATGTACTCTGGACGTTCAGTTACTATATATTGCACTTAACGCCTAGGCAGTCAGATCGTCAAGACAGCACACATAGTAACCGTCCGATCAACAGTTACGCAATCCCTACTTCTTATTTCAGTTAAACTGACAGGTTACACTTGATCCATTCATTTGCGGTTTGATTGTGCATGGGTAATACGAAATTTACGAGTCGAGAAACTTCCACAATTAAACATTGTTTTTATGTTTATAGTAGTTTTTCATCCGATCTCTTATTTACAGTTTTTTCGCTTTTTATCACTTAACTCATTATTTGGGTTTTTTACTCTCAGTTCCATATATTTTATCGCAGGCCTGATTTCGGATAGACCAGTGCAAAAAGAGCGAATCCTCGAACCGTACACTAATTATGGAATGATTTTTTTCGAAGGTGGGGAGCAGCTTTGTGTATATTCATTTATTAGTTCACGATGCAGTAGGTAGGGAGACGAGACTTTTGATTTAAAGCTTGTTTGGATTAGTCAAGAGAATGGGTGAGACCTATCTCGAACAAATCAGGCACATGTTGACCACAATGGATGAAAAGTTCACGAGAGTGAGCGTGGGACGGAGACCTAGAAAAGCAACTGTACATTAGAATGATAACGTCTCAAGCTGTTATCATGTCTTGAAATATATCTAATTAAATGTAGACGAAAACCGAAAGGATCATACCTTGACTGATGACATGTTAGTCATCAGACCAAGTTAGTCTAATAAATCCCATTATCAAAACAGGCGATAGGGTTCTGAGTGCTTCCGTATCAATCACTACGTTAAACTAAATACAAACTAGAATATCTTTCTAGCCGCCATTGTTGATTCTGTACAACTTCGGAGTTGGTCGGTAATATGAAATTAGTAGGACCAATCCCATTATCAAGTGCAAGCGACAGGTCGACGTTAACAGAACGAATGGCTAACATCGAACAGCTTACGAGGCGCTAGTTAACAAACCCGTCCAACTGTTGAAATGTACAAAACAGTAATGAAGCGAATGGTTTATTACGGTACTGGACAGATAGATGGTTATAAAATGACAAAAATTCCCGCAAGATATCAGGGGTCCATTTTTTCAAGAAGTCCCCATCTTAGGCTGATACAAGTGTCCATCAAGTTGAACGACAGTACGGAAGCTGCCGATCAGAAGTGAAAACAAACGACAAGATGACTGGATAGACTACAAACATGATTTTGCTAGAGATATGCTCATCACCGAAGTGGGTATAAAAAAAACCTTATTGTACACGATAACTGTAATAGAATTCTTTTGTGATTTCTTAGAGAAACTCCAACTGCACAACGCCAGTAGATAGAATAATGTGCGGTGTCAAATGAGAACCAGGCAGTTCAAAATAGAACGAAAGTCGGACAGAAAACACTAAATATATATAGCGGACGCCATACTAAAGAAAATTTTAACGTCAAATTCATTAAAAAACAAGTCGAGGTAAGTTTACAAAGACCGAGTTGCTTGTTAAACAACAGGAAGGAAGAGAAGATGGTGTTAGAAGTTGTCAAGACTATAATTTAACTCTTTAACACCAACATCATTTTGAAGCCAATGAGAAAGGGTTACTGGTGTACTATTAGAACGAAAGTCATAATTCAGCCAGGGACCGTTGTAGATGCTGGATAGATGTAACAAACGGATGAATTAATATCAGTTGCTTAACAGAAAAGAAGTTATTCGCCAATGACGAGGCCACCACCTCGACTAGGCGAATATAGCACTTCAGCAACATAGGTTAGAATGCGTAACGGAAGATATACGGTTACAAGTTGAATCTACAAAATTACGGAGTCCAACACTGTGATCGGATAAGCCCAACATATTTAAGTAGGCCAACAAACTCACAACAGATTATAACAACTTAACAGCCACGTTAACCGAAGACACCGGCAATATAAAACTGACATCACCAACCTTTGTAGCTATGTTAAATGAGGGTGTTTGCACGTTGGCTGACTGATATCGAAGAGTTCGAGGCGCGCATGTTGAATGAAGGTTGCAGCACCAGTGGAATGACAATCTGACGGTCTGTATCAAGCTGGTTCAATTCGGTGGAACAATGTGACAGATCTACATGTAAAACCTCGCGCCGCCATCATTTTCAATGAACCAGAACAACATTAGCTGCCTCCAAAGTAACAGATTATTTTTCACATCTCCAACTTGGGTGTATGAATTACTTACAAAACGGACCAAGAGTGGATCATGTTTTCCTGTTCAAGCCGTCTATCTGACAACTTGTGAATGGCTACTCACATTATCATCTACGACGGCAATTTCCCAAGTACTTTAGTTTTCTTCTTCTCTATAAACAACAGGACGAAATAAAGTTGATTTCACAAGATCCACGATATGGCGGTGAATGAGCTATCGTGACTGTGATAACAGGCATGATGAGGTGAAATATTGAGGCTCTAGCTGTTTGTTTGTACCATACATAATTTCAAACTAACTACACAACTCACGATATGAAAGCAGAACAGAATGAATTTAGATTCATCCGTCCGCAACACATTTTGACAGCAGTTGACAACGTTTTCTAGCCCACAAACAAAATTTACTCAATGTGTTCTATTCCTCTTTGAACTTAAGCTACCAGGTATGTGAGAGACCTGTTTGCATATGAAGAACTGTCTGTCCGAACAACGTTTTATCATTGTAGTAGCCACCTTATTGTCAGAGTCAACTGTTGATAACACCCTTATAAACTAAACGCGACAAGCCAGCAAATGATTTCAACAACTTTTACTTCACTCGAGATAGATATAGGTGTTTTATTTCTACTAAAGCTCTTCAGTAGTATAACCTATTGTCCGAAATAAAAGATAAATATTTTGTTAACATTAACAAAAATGGAACATTTTTACCATCATCTACTAGTCACTTTTGCAATTTTCTTGCCTGGTGGAGGATTTATCATCATTTAGGCTAATCACACTCAACAGATTATCATGAATCATATCGTTGATCTAAACGCCCATTTTCCTCTCTCAGCTTGGTGCCTTACGTGATGGATGTTGAACCATCAAAGGCCAGTTCCAGAATCTAGAGATGGTTCGACCAATCCATGCCTTGACAAGCAATACAGATGATCCCAATAGAAAAGATCTATCAGTTGATCATCATCATTAGTTCAGTCCAATTACGGAGGGAACGTGTGAAAGTCAGTATCGGTTCTAATGAACGAAATCACTAACGATGATCACACTGAAAGTTTGATATGCTTGGCTGTTTGGTTGAAGTTTACCAATAAGTTGAAGAACATATTTTGGCTAAATTCAAGTCAACGTGTTTTGATATACTCAAGAGGACCACACAGAAGCTATTGAAGATGTCCGTTGGCAGTTATTTATATCGGAATGACAATGGATGAGCCCGTGAGATCGTGTAATCAAATTGTCAGTAAACAGTCAAACAACAGGAAGTCGTGAGAGTTACAATTCAAACGCGGATGTTACTGTTGCCGTCTGCGAACAAATTAGATCCACTTGCCCACGTTCAACCCATACAAATAAACAATATAGGTCATACTGTAAGTATTACAGAATGTTAGCACTTCACTGATTGAATGGAAACTGTTAATCTCATAAACACTGCACTGCAGACGATTTGAACTAAGTATCTTTAGATGCACACCATGAAACGCCCGTTCTAATTTGACCCGTTCTGTTATTGTTTGTACACATCAGACTAGATTGGTTGAAGTGAGATGCAAATTTGCAACTCTAATATAAATACTGACTAGCGTGTGAATAAGTCACCTCAATATTGCAGGGACTTAAACTCGAGCTATCCTTTTGGAATTGGTGATCTATCTGATAAAACCTTAGCCAGTAACATGAATGCTGAGGTCTGTCTATACCCATTGAGTTCAAGTAAGAAAAAGCCATGTCTCAGTGAACTGTTCGTTTGAGGATTCTTATGGGGGCAACTTAAGGCTCTAAGGTGTTCCTAATTTTACTAATCAATCGATAAACTATAGAGCAACACCACAGCTGAAACTGAGTTGAATCCTTCAGATATGTCTGTTTTTGTTTATACCACTCTCAAGTGCTTATTGTTTTTATGGATGTTCCACTTCAGTTATGTTTGAAACTGGATGGCGAACAGCCGCTTTTACTATGTGTTTTATTAGTCAAATCGCTGAAAAGTCTACTGAATACAAAAGCTTATATTACTTTTCAGTGGTGTTCACGTTGAGTCATTTAAAGTTCTGGCTATTTGTCAGTGATCAGTATGAACACTGTAAAGAGATAAATGTGGCGAGGTGTTAATTTTACGATTAGTCTTGCCGAATGCATATAGTAAACAGTCAATTACATCTGGTCAAACTACTGTTGTAAAATCACCATAACTATCACACAAGATCCATGAGGAACCGGCACCATCTCAACACCTCCTTGATAAAGAGATCCAAACTGTAGTTTCTGATCAACTTTATTCTCATAAACATTAACACTGATATCACTTACTCATCTCTCTTTCAATGTAGATAGCTTAATCCATATCACTCATAGGTGCTTTTCTGATTATTCCGTTAGATGACCGCTCAACGTGAACAGCTGATCAGAATAGGGGGAATAAATAGTCGGGAAATTTGACCATCAACAATTGGAAATCAGTCACACTTGCTCGCGGTCGTCTCACTTACATAGACTTTAGCCTGTAACGAAGTTATAAAGATGGTGTATGCATGCTCCACGCTTGTGTTCTTTGCTGCCACGAACGAGTGCAGTGGCAACGAAACCACATCAACAAAGATGGTCTTGTGATTGACTGCGACTGGTCACTCACCGTCAGTGTATCGTTCAACAAGTGAAGACTATTCCATAGACGAAATGTTGGTCCAAATATCAACCTCATTTTTGTGCTACTGGACAAGTCACGTTGTGATAAATTGATACGATTGGTAAAAAGAAAGTGCTTGTATTTTTACGAACACAGCTAGGCCTAAGGCGGTTAGTTCTGCCATGAAATTGGTCAGATAGCGCCGTGCATCATCAACTAATGGACATCATATCACGTGTTGGGTATCCAAATGTTGTGTCGAGACCAGACATGTTTGTTTATCCGATCAGCATCTTGCGGAATCTAGTGTGCCAATGAAATGCAACGGAATCTCGAGGTAAATGTCTTGACATGAGAAACGACAGACTACAGTAAACCCTTTTTCTAGTTTAGAGAAAGATAAAGAGAATGGAAGCACTGACGCGATACCAAATCCAGCGACGTTCATAGTGAGTCAAACGCCATATCGTAGTATATCTATTATGCATTAGGCTTTATTTCAGGTGGGCAAAATGTTTAACGTTACTGTTGGCATGATTTTAGAAAAGAATTGACTAGCTTTCCACGATCAATAGTCGGTGCTGTTTTGAGGTATGTTTTTAACAACTGGGTGACATGAAATAGCCACCCAGGCTAAATATCAAAATGTAACAGTCTACGTTGTCACGATAGAACGCTAGTGTTTTTCACTCGCAGTTGCTATTTTCCAAAAACGTACTGCACAGTGTTGGAAATCTTTAACACTTGGAGAAAATGGTTACGTTCTCTAGAATCGTTGTACTGAAATAGTCAATTTGTGCTTTGTATCTTAATCCAGCTAAAGGTCATTGAATATTCGGGCTTGACAAGTGTACTCAACTATCGCAGTCTTCGGTCCATTTACTGAATTACAACGTATTCCGAGGAAGACCAAAGAAACCCAAATGTTTCTGATTGTACACAGCTTATCAAAAGCGTAACGAAATAATGGATTGAACTTTTAAGACTATCTGAAGGACTGCACCGTAGTCACTTTTGTCAACAACACAACGAAGTCAAACTGTTTTAAAACTTTCTTCTCAGTAATTTCCAACATACTCATGAGTATAACGATTGGTACAAATTTTTGATGGAATAATTTTTTTAAATCTTCCGATCATATGTCAAGTTGGGAAAATGGTACTGAGAAAAAATTACCTTTGATCGTGTATTCATCAAAGTTGTTAAAATATTGGTCGCCTAAGTATTCCTGTCAGTTACAGTCAATTCCGAGTAGTGTCTAAGTAACCCGCCTGTTCTGTAAACACACAAAGAAAACAACTTGTTCACATCAGCTGCTCATACCACCCTCAATTGTGTTTAACTTCGTTTTACACTGTCTCTATCACTGAAATATATTTGGGAAGTTTGACGTCGTTCATATTTGATAGTAGGCCTCACTGTTATTTCCCAATTGCTCTTACCAGCAGTAAGTACCGAATTCCGGTTCGGCTATTTTCGAAGCTGATCATTCGTGCTTAACGTTTCTGTGAACATGAGTTGGGCAAAATCTTGCAAGAAACAAGTTTTGAACACCACGCAAGTGATCACAAACATAAGTGTAAGTAATGACATTTAAATTCATTGCTTTCTATGAGCACCTTGTTTGTTTCATTATATCAAACACCTCGTAATCAATTGTGGACTTTCTTGAACATCTGTCTCTTCTCACGTGTTGTAATAGACAGGTGTTGGATGACATGACCATACAAAGTAAGTCATATATGTATAATCGTGAGGCTTTAGAGCAGTACAGAATACGAACCACAAAACAGAAACTGTCAGAACGCAGTCTTATTCATGCCTTGCCGAACCTCATTGAACGGGAATATCAACAAAACTAACCACACTGTACTCAAGGCAACACAAAAACAGATGGTAGACTAAACTGAAAACCTAAACTGGAAAGTGTCTCCAAAGTGCTTTGTGTATTAGATAAGTAATGTGCCAGTAAACCTGAAGGAATGGAAGCCATGCTGATGGTGAATCAGCTTCGTTGAATGAGTTATGTCCGTCGGATAGGTGATGACCATATTCTAAAACAGGTGCTGTAAAGATAGCTAAAATCAGGGGAGCAAAATCCTAAAGTTCAAAGGCGGAGATACCAGGATGCTGTGCAGGTAAGTCTTTCACGTTGTATATTTGATTTTAGATATTCAGAAGACATGGCGTTCAAATGGACTTTCTGGAGAAAGATGGTCCGGACGGGCGTCTGCAAGTTCAACGAGCAGCAGAAGCGTTCTTTACGGAAGGGAATCATCGATGTCATAAGTCGTGGTGACATGACTATATGGCGGTCCGACGTGTATGGCCGCCAATTCGCTGACATCTTCGGATTAGCATATCTCCGACGCACTCATCGTACAACGTCGAGGAAGAGATAATAAGTACGTTTGGTTCAAGTTGGTTATATCCGTTATCTCTAGTTTTTCTGGTTCGCACAAACCAACGACCAGCGTCGTTTACCAGTTCACCCAACCCCCCCCCCCGTTTCAGAAACCCGTGTTTCTGTTGCACACCACCTCTCTTCTTCCTCAGCTTTACACTTCTATTTCGAGCTACTCATTGCATCGTACTCTCACTATTTTCATTTTCAGTTTAAATCTTACCTCTCGGGTCTCACTCTGTCTAATTCCTGAGAGATAGGGGTTTTAATCTTGTGCTAATCATTTAATAAGGTAAACAGCGTCAGCCGGCTGGACAGAAAAGCCACACTCGCACAACTCCTGGTCTTATTCCTTCGGGTTTACACTGGATACTTGGTGTATGAATGGAAGCACAGATGGTTCAGCACCAGCCGTCTGTGGTGAATGTAATACGCAGGCGTCTCTAGGTCATTGTGGTAGGCTAATCCGAAACGGATTCACCCAACCACTGCCATTGTCCTTAGAATTTGTTTATTGTCGGTCGTCACTTATATGCTATGGGAAAATGAACCACACCAATCAGATACATTATTTTATGTGACCTTCCTGCCTTATAGAGCTAATTTCTTTACGGAAATGTTCGGAAATAATGACTACATGATCCCGACTGTGTCTAACAGTTTCCGATCTTTCTAACCGTGAGGACTTTCGGTAACTTCAACGTACACGTAATTTTTTCTGCCTCATCTCATATTACTCAGTTTCGGTTCAATCCACTATCTTCATCAAATTAGGACATTTATGACTCAACTGAAGACTTTCGGTTGTAAACCTTATGGGCGTTAAATTTATTGTGCTTGACAGGATTATCACATAATCACGTTTCCAAAATATGCTAAGTAGTCAGGTCGTCATGCATTTTCAACATAGATTATGTGACCTACTTGGAAAAACATCATACTGACAAAAAGTATCAATATATAGGGTAGGTTTCACACCCAGCGAATAGAAATCAGAATAACTCACTCTATAAACAAGTCGATTTTGTTCAGCGCCGATCACATAACGTAAATTTCACTGGCTCTTAGAAGGCTCCTTACTGGCTCACTTCTAGAACATACAATGAACATAACTTCCGCTTGGTATACATCAATACCATGGAGCACACTTGTTAACAGATCATCAGTTGAGCTCCAAGTTTCAGATATTTGAGCAGAAATTGTCAATAAAAGTTACTGTTTTACAGTTGTAAAAAAGGAGCATTCGTGATAATTGTTAATCTCATAAATCATGAAGTAGACGACTTGCCGGGAGTTCTCATAGAGTACTCAACTGAACGACGGAAAGCTCCAAGAACCTTATATTAAAATGAAATATTTATTTTCTCACAACTTCGCATTTACCAGCTACCATATTGTAGACAGGATTTTTGTCATGACAAACCAATTTTTAGGATGATCTCTACCAGTGAGAATAAATCTTTAAAGTACTTGCTCATTATCTGTTGATGGTTTGTAAAGACGCTAAAATGCGATACAACTGGTCGTCGATGACAACGAATTCCATCGATTTCTGTTTAGTGAAACTGTTAGAGAAGATAGCACGATCCAGTGTATATCTCTTTCCCTTATCTAACCGTGGCCCAAAGCTGTACAGAAATGAGAAATGCGTATCGGACTGTTACATATTCAAACGAAGGTGCATGCTACAGTTTATCTTGTGCAAAACTGTCAAACTTGTCACAGCATTCATTTTTTGTAAATCGACTGTGGAGTTTTATTCCTTCTTAACTTAAATTTTCCTTAAAATACTACGATGACCATAAATTTCTATGCCGCGTAACAACAATGTCTTCAATCTTTTCATCGGGATCTGCACACCGTACTACGCTGTTTTTCCGCTTTAACAGTGCGCTAGAGACAGAGCAAACCAGAGGTAGAACATACATGAACACTCTTGAACGATCTCGCCAATGACAGAGTTTGGGGTAACAGGCTTCTATTGTTTCTAGGGTTTCTTTCTTTCAACTTCTGAGAACCAGTAATGTTTCGTATAGTGCGAACCGCTGCACACTTCTGATTCCTACAAACTTCATGCCAGTCTGAGAGATGGCACCAGTTCCTTCAATTTTCGGTCTTATTTTCACTTTGCCATTTAGACGTTTTGAATTGCTTCATGAGTTCAACAGAAGTCAGAAATGGTTTGGAGAATATGTCCTCGACTATTCGTCAATGGATCAATTACGTGACATTTCAAACCATCTTGGTTGTCAAGCCAGCAATTTATATGACACAAAACATGAAGGGAATGGTTGGCTGGATGTACATGGTTACAGCAATTTAAAAGCACTAACGTTTCAATCCGTGAGTGAAATTAATGAGTACCAGTCATCCACTATCGCTTATCTGCCTGAGTGGCAGTTCAAGAGTATGGGTTTTATATCTGAATCAGCAGTCAACCCTTAGAAATAGACAGTCAGTTCAATCATGGTTCGGCAAATTCAACACTGTGCAATTTTGTAACATTTGTGACCATCAAGCCGATCCATTCGTGATGTGTGTGAATAGTATGAATGCGGAAACAACTATGTGCTCCATGGGTTACACGATCTGACAGCTGTCGTCATTAAGGGAATTGTTTTATATGTTTTTATTTGTTTCTCTGAAAGTAGCAACTATGTCAAAAAGGTGATATTACCCAGGAGCGGTCTACTAGTTTTCAATAAGCGCGAATTTGGTGAGACTAAGATGAACATACTAGCAGGGGTGGTGCTATTGGGCAATGGCGCCAGATTTGATGTTTGAGTGTATATCGAATTCGACAGAACTGTGTGGAGTAGAGTGTACCACAACACCGAATATATTTACAGGGGAACAGACAAGTGAACAGCAACGGTTGAAAAGTTTTTAAAAAAATCCAAGTATTGTTATGCCTCGGGATGCATCTATCGTATGTATCCCTCATCATCAAATCCCCAACTACAGAGATGTACTCAGGTAATGTGGGTCAAGCTCAGCGAAATAGAATTCATTTGTAAATATCAAGTTACTGATAAGCCGTTAGGGCGTCTCTCCTAGTCATCCTCGAACTTCAGTCTTAAGGTTCCGCTGGACTTCCAATGAATAACCAAGTCGGAAATGGGTCCGAGGTAACGAACTTAATAAAGCTAAAATTTTCTTGTTTTCAAACTCTAGTTCTTGGAGTCGCACAGTCAAGTAACTACGTTTCTCACATAACAACTTTATCTTAAATGATTAGTGGCGTGTAAAAGTCAGCCTTAATAGGCGGATGCTGCAAAATATTTTATTTAGCTAGGCCCCGTGCAAAAGATAGTCGACGGATGTAGAATACATAATTTCGTCAAAACGTTCAAGCCTATCCGTTACTACATGTGACGGGGCATGATATGAGGGTTTATACAACATTCTCATAATTCTTTCACCAGGTAAACATAACTGTCCAATTGCACTGTTTTTATACTATGTAAAGCAAACCTAAACACACATTATTGAACCGAGTTTGTATATCTGGAGAACTAAAACGTTTTCCTTGCGAACCGTCTGATATTGCTAAGCGCATCCAGTTGCGTACGAGCGGTATCGTCGACGTAACACGCACACCAAAAGTTGTAACTCTGGAGAAGAATAACACTACCGGAAAATAATCCTCGAAGGCTATTTCTAGTGTATTACTAACAATAAAGTCAAAGACGAATAATGACAGTGCACAATCTTGCCAGATACAACTGGTGATCAAAAATACACCCTGTAAGTACCTACAAATGTCAAGGGATAAATATCTGTTCACAAAAAGACTAGCATTTTTGGAAAAATATGAGGAACAGGCTACAGAGGTGCCCATCCAGGTTTTCTATATGGGAACGCATGTTTTTCAACACCGCCAACTAAAAACCGGTTGCCCTAGTAATTGCATGTTAGATAGACTGAACATCACCCACAATTGATCGCAGCTGTCGCATTCCCATAGACTTTCCAGTCGGCCCATTTCGAAAAGAAGCACTAGACTCCAGCTTCGCTCTCATTAGAGCTCGTCAGCAGTGCATATACTTGCCACAGCCGGGACTAGAACTCCGGTCACGCTTTCATGAAGCAACCATATTGACACAAGTGAAAGTGGTTGAGTGTTCACGTATGATAACTCGGTCTGGCCCAACGTGAGGCCAGTGGCGCAGTGGTAAATACGGTTGCCTCATGAACAGCGTGGCCGTGGTTATAATCCCGGCAATGGCGAGAATATGCACTACTGACAAGCTCTAATGACAGCGAAACTCGAGTCTAGTGCTTCTGCTGTTTGGAAGGGGCTGACTGAAAAGTCTATGGAAATACGAGAGCTGCGATCAGTTGTGGATGATGTTCAATCGGTATAAGAACCAAAATCCCCTACTACTCATCAAAAATTAGTTATTAACCAGACACCAAAATGCTAGATTTTTCGACACACAACGTTAAAATGGTTTAATGCCTGTATTAGGAAACCGTGCATTCTTCATCGCTTACAAGCGCGTCACGAAATCTGGTATGGTATATACGCCGTACGAACATAAATTCTGATGAGAAAATGGGTAACACCTGAGAAAACATCCGCAGCGAACTGCTTCTACCAACCTAGTGCTTGCACAATCAATAGCACACAATGTTTTTGCAACCACTCGCAGCTGACCAGGCTTATTAAAATTTGGGTAACATGGTTTGTCTGAATTTTTCGCTGATTTTCTGACAGATCTTAGTGGAATGAAGTGGGAGGAGTTGACTGTTGGGCTGTCCAAAAATGCGTTACCTGTTGCCCCAAACAACTGACAATTTGCAAGCGCCCCGCGGCTGAAGTCAGTTGTCGTCCGAAGTAGAGCAGTCTGTCGGCCGGACACAACTTTGGTCAAGCTAATCAGTGTAATGCTTTCGGGTTGGTCAGATTGACTAAAGACGAAAACAAAATGGTCTAACAAACAGTCGGCGCGTCATTTAAAAAATACAAAACGTCCTTAGCAGTTGTGTAGGCTTCTGAGCGATCTCTAAAGCTAAGGTTTTACGTTTTTCAAAGTTCATGTGATTGTTCAGAGAGAATAAAGCCGTTTAAAATGTGAAAAAAAAGTAATTAGTCGTTTTGCAAAACTCATGAAGTAGGAAACAGAACTTGCGAATAACCATCACTCCTATCTAATACTCGATCTGAAACCGGAAGGTAAAACACTATGATAAGAGGTTGATTTATATGTCCCTATTTATGAACTCGCGGTTGGTCAATGACAGCAGTGCTTGTCTGCACTCGTACGATTATAGTTTCGAACCCTGGCTACAACCGTAGTCAGTGTATAATTTTGAACAGCTTGACAATATCCAACTTGCATGTGATCAGGTACTGTTCTCACTAACTATGGACTCAAAAAGCCGAAAACTGTAAGCACAGCTGAGTTTAATTACCAATTCTTTCGAGCCTGGTTATTTGGATGAATCAAACCTACACCAAGAAACAGCAGTCCCCTTTAACCTGAGACCACAAAAAAGAAACTCAATTTTAGTTAGGTTGGAATCATGTTAACTTGAATAGCACGATTTTGCAAACAGACTGGTATGAACACATTGTTAATTGGAAAGTCTTGGTTTAACAACATTGGTATATTCTTTAATGTCTTCATGCTACTTTCAGGATCGCCAGTACGTATTTAAGACACTATGCTCTCTGATAATACAGGCATCGGTTGTAAGCCAACTGTTAGAACTATGTGTAAACCAAAGTGTACAGTACTACTTTCTCGTTGTTATCAAACATTCACATGACTGATCAATCGTCGGTAGGGTACGTTGAGTAGTTTTTTGGTTGACCAACTTCTCACCGAGGCTAATCAGGACCCCAACGTTAACCTGCGCATGTTGACTTCAGTGTGTTAGTGTCTTTTCAAATTAATTGGGATACACCTATGGTAAACTGAATAGTTTTGGCTGTGAGGTACTCCACTCTGTGTACAGTCTGTTTCAACCAGCCCGAACATGTTATGATTGGACATTACATTCACTTCTGTCCACTCAAACAACACCTTCAAAATCGAAATAAGTGTAGCTGTGAGGAAGACAACTGTCGGTCTTGCTAATATTCCAAATCCAGCAGACAGACTCCTATAAACTTCAAACCACCTACCAGCAGACAATTCTCAAAGTTCAACTTCATCTTGGCTGCTTTTAAAATTGAGTTTGCTCGTCGCCAAAATTTTATCATAGACGTAAAGGGTATACAGGACCAGCTACAAACTGGCAACGTGTCTGACACTACGTTGATCACCAAGCATATGTGAGACTTCATCAAGAGACCAGTGATACAGCCTACCACCAAAACAACTCACACTGAATTTGGTGGTACTTTATACCGTACCAACTGATTCAGATATATGACTTCTGACCACAACGCTTAGTTCCACAGCACTGTCTAATCAACCGACCCGATCTGCATTTTATTGGTCTGGACTTAAGTTTCGATCTTGGACTGGTTGACAGTCCCCTGAAGAGGCTTTGCCGATCATCTTCACTACACTAAAAAACACAACGCCAAGTAATCACGAATTAAGCCAATGACAGTTATCAGTTTCTCTAAACGGCCTTGGCTATTGCGCGGCAACCAAAGCTTGTCGTAGTCTGGAAAATGGCATGAGACCTGTACACAGACCCATGCAACCACACACACAGCGATGACCACACTCAGCAGTGGATCTGGAGGTTTACAACACAGTGAACTCATATAGCTCATTAGTCACTCCCAGTAAGTCACAACGGTTGCCTTTTAAAGTGAGTCACCAAAACAGTACGTCTCTGAACTTGATTCCTTGTAAACTTGGAGGCGGCTTTGGACGGCCTTCCTTGTCCTTTCCTAGTGCCTGATGACCTATTTGCCAAACCGGAAGGCTGTCATGGTTTTGTCAAGCTGGACTCGGCAGTTGTTGTGTCCAGGATGAAATATCAGAACCATCCTAGGATCTATTGATGATCAGCACGAACCAAAGGCTGTTCCAGAGCAACTAACCATTGTTAGGTGCGGAAATGGATTTCGCAGTTTCCAAGCGTGTCATAGGCGCCATGATCACGGATGGATTGGGTGCATCAGGTTATCTGAACAATATTATCGTGATAAGAGCTACTGAGAACGAACTCACAGGGTGTTCCGACCAGGTACTCATTTGAACCAACAACCTGCATCCCATGCGGAAGGTGTACCATCTCTATGGAGACCACCAAGTATCCCAGCCTCATTTATAACAACAGACTTTGTGAACCCGATCCTAAAACGCAAAGGTCATCAGGGGCGTTTTAACTCTAACGAACAATCAATTTTTCCGTGCCGTACAGGGATACATCTACCGTTGGCCGGAGATTCTGGTAATGTCCAGTGAACAAGCAAAAAACTTCACTAACACCTTCAAGTGCAGCTTGCTGAAATCTACAGGGAAGCGCACAACCGAGGAGAATCCAGAGCGTGTCCAGTTGTACTGTAGACCATGATAACTACAAAAGGTTTCACCTCACGGTTTCCATTCAAAGCTGCCTGAGAAGAGAGAATTAACCCAAAAACGCTCAAAAACAACTTATTTCATGAATAACGCCGTTATGCTTTCAACCGGAGCAGAAATTAAAACCTTTTGATCCGTACAAGGTCATGGTAGTTTGTCCGTGACGGTGTGAAAGTGAACGTAAAAGTATATTACCATCCTCCTGTTATATACGCGTCAAGGCTGCCTGTGTTCCACACCCGTGTCAGGACTCAAGCAGCGTTCTGATTGATCGCGCCTTCAACAACCAACGACTCACCCATCCACGCACTTAAGAATGACGCTACCGTTTGTACATGTCAGAATATAGCACGTCTACTGAGTCACGATTTCCCTCTGCCGCTGTTATTGCTTGACTAGTTTGATGCTCATGACACCCGAATAGGCACACAACACTTTCAAGCCATTAAGCTGTGTCCAGTGACCACTGAAAGATCGATGTCAAATTAGTTTCTGTTGAGTAACTGGTAGATGTTTAAACAGTAGGTATTTTATCCTTGCCTTCCTAGAAAGAAAGACCTGTGGTCTGTAGGATATCAATACTTCGTTTTGTACAACCGATAATATGCTAAACACAAGCATTCTCAAAAAATTGAACAAGTGGTAGATGTACAATAAATTGGTTTACCAAGACAATTTTGGGTTCTATACCCTCACATTCCTTACCATCACTTTCGGTCATGTGACACTACAATGAATGTACTCGTTGCCTTAGATTGGTATGCAATTAAAACAGGAACAACAAATCATTATCGAATAGACGGAGGATTTGTCAAAAAGAAACAGGCTAACTTCATTACTTATATTGTTTATGTGTATCAACCAACGATCTTTGTTGTTTGATGAATCTCTGGCTGTTCGTTCCATGAGCTTGAGTCATAGTGATCTGCTATCTTTCTTTACATTCACTTTTATTAGTGCAGTGTATCCTGAAAGTCCGGTCTGGTTTCTTAGTCACATTTCGGGCTTATGCGTTTTCCTAATTCTATATAGAAAATGTTGGTATCTGTTTCTTTACTTCTCAACTGAAACCCATTTCGTAAAGTCCCGTTCTAATTTTTTTTTCGTGTGATGTGTTGTGATTTTCACACTAACCTACCATCTGGCTAACCAGCATTGGATGGCTGGATTAAATGGATTTCAACTCTCCTGGTTGTATTTTTTCGGGTTTACACTGAATATGAGATAAGCGAATGAGACTTCCTGTGGTCCACAGTAAACCAGTTGTGTTGATATTTGCGTCCTTCGGGAATGATAACCATGACAAGCTAACGAAGAACCGAATATTGCTAACAACTATGGATTCCGAATTATTTACCCAACCGGATTGTTGATCTTTCCAACAGAGTCCAATATACCGTGACTGGGTCGTTCAGGTATGTACTGTACTGGATTTGTGTTTCCCTTGACCATTACGCGGAAAAACTGTCCACCAGGGATCGCTATCTTTTGCATAAAAATAACCGTATCACACCAGCCGTCGGGCTGGATGCGTCGAAACAAACATGCGTTTAGTGCATCTGCTTATTTTTCGTAGGTTTAATGACAAAGGATCCGGGTGTGTTTGCTTGCAGCTTTTATATGTTGACAAGAACTTTTATGTAGGCAACTTTCAGATGTTATGATGTGATACTAACGGAAGCTATTTAAACAGTAGACTGTTTGATCAATTCTTGCATTTGCAGTCGACATTTGCTGAAGTCAAACCCCCATGTAGTTGACTGGCTGAGGCAACCGATGAACGGTGCTTTGAGAAGGTGCTTGCTACGATCCAAATGGGTAGTCATCTGATTGCTCGTAAAATTTCCGAAGACAAATTCTGATCCATATCCATGCCATGCAAGTTTCACAGGAAGACGAAGGCGCATTGTATTTCTGTTAGATATGTGTTGCGTCTTTTGGCAAGCGAACAATGGTGATCCGGGATGTTGTCTGTTACGGGGTGTTTACTTGTGTGAACTCGGAAGAAACGTTCCAATAAATGGTATTACTGGTGGTGAAACATGGGTGTACTGTTACGCTGTGGAGATAAAAAAAAGGCGACCTTCTCGGTAGGT
Source organism: Paragonimus heterotremus (assembly GCA_013368495.1). Lineage (NCBI taxonomy): Eukaryota > Metazoa > Platyhelminthes > Trematoda > Plagiorchiida > Troglotrematidae > Paragonimus > Paragonimus heterotremus. The sequence goes on from LUCH01001059.1 coordinate 87,374, forward strand.
GAACGACGATAGCCTCCGTGATGATCAGCAAGCTGCCTTTGACCTATTTGGATTGTACACCACGGGCTCGATAAACAGGACGGAATGATGCAGGATATAGTTACACCTCATGTTAGGTATTAGGGATGATGCCCTGGCAATTAAGTGAATGCATTCGACAATCTTCAGCCGGTATGAATAACTCTTAGACTGGAAGTTTTGCTCGTTTAAAATCGCCGCGCACCAAGGATGACTGGATGACAAAAAATATATTAAACCACAGTTTGTTAAACGCCTTGAACACACAATTCAGCATTTGGCAAACGACAGCTGACTGGCAACCATAGGGAGAGGTCGGGAGTAGCTTCATTCTACCGAAATCATTCTGGTAATATGAATTTTCCGAATGTTCATATCCAGCCTAAACAGGAACCAATCAATCCGTGACATTGTCATACCAGACACTGGTGGATGTTCTGGACTAAAAGCCCATAACTGTTAAACGAGTGCTACGTAAACGACAAGTGTCTTATTTAATTTTGTAGTTTCAGTGAGTTACTTTTAATGTGAGAATTTCTTTCTAAAAAAGAAAAAACGTTTTTTGACATAGGATATGGCGAGTGAGTAGGTTATATTTGAATTTACGTAAAACAAACTGACTTCCGTCTACTTAATGGCGTAAGACATAACACAAACATTCGGTTGAACGGATTCTGTGCTAATCCGACAAATGTTGTTTCCATGCAAAGGACAAAACAGGAATGTTGATCAATCACCACGCAAAGTAATTAACGCAGAACACCTGCCGCAATGTTGTGTTTTATCTGTGTAATGAAGTGTCATAGAAATACTTTTCACAATGAGTAGGCGGGTTGTATTTTTAGTCATTAACTGAGCCTTTACATATAATATACTTTAAATATAGTGTCTTCTGAATGCACGTAATCCGGTGGGTTCACTCCCATCCAATTTAAAGTGTGTGATCCGAGGACAGATCGATAGCCCGCCGTGTTCTGAAGTTTGAACACTACGGATTCCCTCCATTATAAAAGTAGCAAATTTTCTGCTGATGACCTTTACATAATTTTGTTTACTCAAAAAATACTGACTTATACAGACTACTGGCTTCAAGATTCAGTTCATTTTACTCTGTTGTAAGTGACAGCCAACAGTTTCATTCGGCTGTGGTAACATCATTATCAGAAACCTTGAGAGCCGATGGTTTTTTTCAAAAAAATGTGTAACAACTGAACACAACCAAAAACTAGACAATAGTTCGAACTTTCAACAGGTAGTTGCAAACCCTGTGTGTTATGAAGCTTGATTAACCAACCCAAAGGTTGCTTGATTGTGGAGTTCGCTGGTCAACTACACCAGTCGTCTATAGATAGCTCTGCTGCCTGATAAGCGAGCACATGAAAGTGTCTGAATTAATTCAGCATTCATAGGAATGTTATTGTGTTATTTTTACAGAATATTCATTCCTTTTGGTGCAACCTTTTTCGTTAGAAAAACAGTAACTAAGATGTGTACCTGGGAATATATGAGAGGATGAAAAACATAATCAATTTACTAAAGTTTTGCGAGGTAGATTACATAAGTTTTACTTAAACTGGTGTTGACTAAATTTTTTAGTTCATCGTCCCATTAGTCCCCTAACTGTGATATTAGGGACCCACACACCATTAATTAAACATCAAAATTAGAACAATAACAAACGAACAAATGGAACAGAATTCAGTATAACTGCGTATGTTTTCAGGGGTGAGTGAAATGATTAAGCTTTGGTGAAACGATATCAGCTTACTACCAACAGGCTGAAATCTATTTGAAGGCAATTATAGCATTCTTAAATAGTCAAGGAGAGGAAGCGTTTCCATGTTACCTCTCTCTTCTTCAACCTCATATTATGAATTCCCACAATCGACATGTCATAATCTGCGGGCGGGATCGCCTACTTCGAGAACTTGACGTGCATTCCATAGTACACAGGTGCAAGTAACAGTCACAGAAGAGGCAAAAATGTTCTGGGAAATTCTAATTTTCCAAAATAGTTATGCGGTAAATTGACAGGGAGAAGATTGTAGACGGGACATAGTCCGTCGTTGTTGTCAACAATCGAGTGAACATAATGCAATATTTCAAAAATAAAAGTGTTGGACATATAAATACTTTCAAACTAGCATACTTGATTAGCTATATCCGTGTCTGGATGGTCCTGTCACAGTTGTCAGCTCTCAAGTAATGACAAGCGGCCCGCATTTTACCCTCCGTAAATTTACACGCAAGCCACTTAATCCGTGCACAACCTGAAGAAATAAGATTAAATTGTTGATTACAGAGAATTTTCTTCATTGTTTCTTGCGAATGAAAGTGAGCGATTCCTATGAAATAATTTGTGAGCCTGTAGAAATACAATGGTTTGCGGTACGGTACACAAGCAACCAGGTAAATCGAATGTTTCCGTGGAAAAACAGTTTCGATACAATTTCAAACAGAATGAATAGACTGAACAAATAATCTCTTTCGGGTATGATGGATACAATGGCGTTACCATAGAAGCTATGCTGATCCAGTCACATCGATTGCTTATGTGTGCACGAAAGATGTTGACAGTATCACCGGAGTGGAATTGACGTTCATTTCGTTAATGTGCGTCATGTTCAGTTGCTGTTCTTGTCATCGGTCCATTTTTGTATACAGTCAGTGTTTTATTCGTACGACCGACAAGAATGAACGGAATGTCAACATCCTGTAACATTAGCCTTTTTACCGCGCTGATAAGTTCTTGAGATAACAAGGTATACAGATCAATCTGTGTCACTCCGCTGAAGGTCTACGATGGGTGTTGATTTTTTGAAATATGCTGCGATTGTTTAGTGTGAGGACCTTGACTTAAGGAAGTTACTGTGCCTGTCCGACCACAAGTTCCAGATATCTCGCATCTTGTAGTTGTTTAGACTAAAGCATTGACGGGCTGTATATTGTTCACACCCTAGTTACAGTTTCATCTACCCTCTGATTCTTCCGTTCCGTACTTCAACCGATCTGTTTGAGTTACTATTTTGGCCCCTCCGCGCCGATAATCATTCCACTGGCGAACTCATTCTTTTGAACGCCCTACTGGCGTTGCTTCAACTAACTGACACACACACACATTCAAACGGTATATTTTTGTCCACATGAACTGCACCCTGCTACTCGTCATTGCTTTGTTGTGAAAATGACCATTTCTAACCGATTAGACAGTTGGTGATATTCACATCGGTATCTAGATCTAAATCACCTTCCATTTCTATCTTTTAAACTCTTTTTCTATCCACTGAATAAATCATCATCTGAAACATTATCATCACCTCCATATGAATTTGAATAGCGCCAAACGGATATTGGTTTGCTAATTATTTTCTATACGTGACTGACGACAGCGATTGAAATGTTCCGCCAGCATGCGTGGTAGTTGTAAAGGGATTAGTTCGGACAAACACATCGATAAACCGATACTTGCTTTGTTTCACAAAGTCTGCTTCTGATTTCGTTCCGCAAGCTAGCGAAATTTCAACAGTAGTGATGGCGTTATCCAGATCACTGTTAATTGTCCAACAGTGACTTCATTCCCTGTTGATGAACTGGTTCATTTGTCTACAATTCATTTTTCGTCCAATAAAATACCCACGTTCCCGATCTGTTTTTCCCATTATTTGTCTCATTACGATATACATCGCGTACATTTGAGCGACCTTTTGGTAACACGCATTAGTTTGCTCACCAGTTTCTAGTAGAATTCACAGTTGAGGTTTGTTACCTTTAATTCGCTTATTGCTGTTTTATTTAGTGGAATAACAAATTTTTACTGTCACTGTTATCTTCAACTTTTGGCACCTTAACGACTCGACCTGCTGAAATTTGTTTGAGTCGTTTGGAGTCAGCTGGTTGTTCTAACGGCAACACCCTCTCGCGCTTACTCGGTAGTGAAACATGACTCCAAAATGTACAAAATCAACAGCGGGTGTCACCATAACCTATTAATACACGAAGTCCGACAAATTCAATACCGCTTTCGTCCCAGACCCACACCGTTGCACGGGTTTTCAGACAGCATGAAACCAGAATGTTCCATCTGGACAACATCCAAACAGTACCGTTTAAACCGACGGTGATTCGTGTGTATGTTGACCCATGTCTGCGGTGCAAGAAATTCCAATTTTGTATCGCTTGTCGTTTGCACAACTCTAACTGAAAGATTTTGCAAAAGAAAGGTCACATCCAAAAATTATTTCGGAAGTTCATGGGCCATTTACCTCAGTGCAGTGAACGGCTCATAAGGTTGCAAGCAGCCCCATCTACACACTGAAAACCATGAGGTGAATAATCAGCTGCTATCGAAGCTTAGTTTTTAGTTCCTTGGTGCAGTATACTTCATCGTTGACGTGGAAGGCAGGGACTCAGTGGCTGCTAAAGACATGCTCGATTAAGTGTGACCGAATGCTGTCAGGAAGCCAACCAACGTACAAAACTAAGGCTTTGCCAACCATCACCTTCTGCTGCTCGGTGAAAAGACTTTCAGTCCAATCACAGAAACATACGTACGTTCTTCTTCAACTTCTGGATCCGTTCAGCAGTCCAGTCATTCTGAGTTTGAATACGATAGAGACGTTAGACTAATTTCTTTCACTTCATTAGTCAACTGTAGCACCCATTATCAAGGAAGATTCCCATAAGTTGAAACAATGATCCATCAATTCCATTAGGTTGACAGTCAGGCCTACAGAACCCGAGACCGACAACAACGTGATCCTTGTGCACCGTACGGGATGGAGTGCTCAGTTCACAGGGTTTTCACATACAGAGTGGGTAATAAGAACAACATAAGCAAGGAAGATTTAAAAAAGCCTATCAAACAAACCGATTGCTAAATGCCTGGTGTTGAATTAGAGTAAACAATAAACAGGTGACCTATCCATTCAGGTAGAGCGACCAAAATAAGCAATGCCAGTCATTGAATTAAAGTGTTGTTGGACATGACGGAAACGCAAAACATGGAGGCAAAAATAAAACCAAATTGCAAAATCAGTGGGTCCTGGGGGTACAGGATTGTGAACATAGTCAAGGCTTACGCACTGGTTCTGATAAATAACCTTTTCTAGTGAGACGTTCACTAGGAAAGCGTCAGCAGTCTTCCACTGGAAGGTGCGATTAATCTTCAGCGGACCGAGACTGTCCATTAGGCAAGAGTTGGCGATTACATAAATGAACAGTCGCAGTCAGAAAAAAAATAACACAAGAGAAAGGATAAATAGTTTCACGGTACGTGCTGATTATGAGTCTGAGAGACTGGGTCCACTCGAAAGCCCACTGTACGGATGACTGATGTGGTAACAGTACTGTAGGTATCAGTATTGTGATTTTTAATGTTATCAATCCAGGCAATTTGTCTTTTATGGCTATCCATTATGCTGAAAACAAGTACAGAAGTTTTGTCATCACGAACAGCGATCGCGTCAGGCTTAGCAAACAAAGTTGACTTTGGTATTTGTAGCTCCTCGCAGACTTCCTATTTCGGTAGATCCTCAAATATGATTATGCTGGGTACATCCCGTTTAATCCAACGGGACTGAAGTATACGAGCGAGGCTTTTCAGTAAGCCGCGGTTACCGTGATAGTGCACTGAATGGTCATTTGACCCACCTCGTTATTTTCGGGCATTAGTTTGTGGAACTCCACATGAAAGCTGGATGACGGGGATATATATACTGGAAAGGATTCGATCCGGACAGATCATCCAGCTATTGGATGTCGAGGAACAGGTTACATTGTGAAGATCGTGACCGTTCAGAGTGTGATAGATCATACCAGTTCTTACCATTTAAGCTTCCCTGAATGTGTGTCGTGATATTGATGTCCGCCGTGATGTAAACAAACGAATTGCCCTTCCTGGATTAGTAACAAAAATGCATCGCGGCCTGAACGAAACTGTGAGGTGTGAGCGAGTTGATCGTGTAATTCGGGTGGCCATAGGCTGGGCTGTACTTTGTTCCCTGACCTACATATCAGCACTCAGTGAACTTCTATCCAGTGCTTTTCCATACCTTATTACTACTGGAATATGCTAATCGAGTATTAACTTCTGCCGAACGAAATTATTCAACGACAGAGAAGGAGTGTTTGGCAATGGTGTGGGCATTGGATAAATGGAGGCCTTATTTGCTCGGCCGACGTTCCCATGTGGAGACTGATCACAACAGTTGGTGCCGTGACCAGGATTGGAGGATGAAGATCCCACGGCCGCAGCC
>LUCH01001059.1:124880-151391 GCA_013368495.1 Paragonimus heterotremus
AGGTGCTGGCGGTAGGTTCAGGGTCTTGGCCGATCGTAACCACAAAGATAAAAACCGGGTAGAGTGGTTGGCCCTATCTGGAGTTGCTGAACTCTTAGCCGGTCAAAGTTTGCACCGAGTCGGCACCACGAGGAGGTGGTTCAGCGCGCCGACGTATTCACTATTGCATCCTACTTAGAAGTAAAATACGATCTGGAGACAAAGTAAATTAACAGACTAGTTCAAATAATCGTCACAACCATTATCAAATCGCAACCGCACACGTTGGTACTGTGGTTGGGGCTGTTGTTAATTATGGGAGTATCCCATAAAGTAGTCGATTGACAAACAAGTGCGAATGTATAAAGGAGAGGAAAAGAATGAGTAAAGACAATGGAGGTGTGAAGAGGAAGTGTCAACAATTTAACAGGAACAGGCCTCCCAGTGACTGCGACAAACTGCTTTGTCCGACAGTGTTCTCAGTCAGCGGTGTGGACGATCACAAGCTCATCAACTCGGCAGGTATCACTTACCAAACTTGCCGAGCGAGATGACCAGGGCTCGGTTACTTCATCGCCCGATCACCTAGCGATTTCTTCAACCACTGGCAGCCGCACTGTATTAGATGCTCGTCGGCAATATGAAACATTTAACACAACCAACGTTGGCTGTAAATTTTCGTCATCTCGTCTATCGGTCGCAAACTTCCACATTTCCCGAATACGCACATACGGATCGTCACGTTACCAAAGAAATCGATTCAGCTTATAAAGGCCAAAAGGGCAGGAGGGCGATGGTTGAATATCGTGAGTTTGTCTGCATCTTCCGTATGAATGGATCAGGTCTCTGATGAGTAGAGTGCAACTAGGCGTACACATGCATGATAAAATTTTCTTTCAACTCACAATCTGATGACTTCGCAGCACCATAGGTGATGTAGATTAGCAAACACACTACATGTTTTTGTAACCCACACTGACGCAACTAACAACCTTGAGCGGATTGCCTGTAACAACAAAGGAGAAGTTTAAACAAAACTCGTAACGACAAGTTACACTTTGAGGATATCAAGTGAACATTATGCAGACTACCCACATCATCTAACCGATTCAACAAGCTTCGCATGGTATCTGTGGAAAAACGGCAATGTCGTCAACAAACTCAACGTCAGTTGGTTTACCAACTGGCAAAACCTCAACTTCGTGACCTTCAGAATTTCCGAGTGCTTCTTTCAGAATAGTGTCCACTGTATAGCTAAGAAGGAGACGAGAGGTAGGACACCTCCGTCGAACCCTACTTGAAGCGGTAAACACTCAAGATATTTACCACAAGTGAATATTGTGTATTCACGGTGGGCTTACAATAAATCCAAAAAAACGCACAGATTCTGCTTGAAAAAACTTGCGCTGGGGATAGTCGCACAAGGCGTTAAGGAATAACCGTCAAAAGCAGCTTTGGATCAAAAACACTGCAACCGCTGACTGAAAAGTGTCCAAACTTCAGTGTCTGTCGCAAGACGAAGATATGATAGATACACACGAACAGGTGGGAATTTTTTCATTTATTCATTTCCCTCTGCTTAATAATTCGATATATTCAGACATGTGTATGTTTCCCAAACCAATTCAATTCATGACGGAGGATCGCCAGCAATGTCACAACCAAATACACTATCCTTAGTGTTAACGGCTGACCGAGGTAAAAGGCTAATCGAATTGTCTCTCAAAGTGCTTAGTCAACTGTCATACAGTCAGAACAAGTTGTAAATTCGTGAGCTCTATTTTTCTATACACGGTCTCAATAATGAATCGTCGTAGGACAGTGCAACTATGAGTACAAAGAAAGGAGATGGTGTTACATCGGACAGGAACGTGAGATAATCCGGAAAACAAAGGGAAATGACGAAATGAGTATTTAAACAGTTGCGTTACATTCTGGCAGAGGCAAAACAGCGAATCTCACGTGACCTTTAGCGGTACACTGTGGTCACCGCCAAGAAACAAGGCCAACCCTATGATGAATTGTAGGACTGTTCAGTTTCTTTCAGTCTGAACACTTGAAGCTTGGCATTCTGGGAGCTACTTGTCCACAGCCATGTTACGACAGAAAAAGGGTACCATTTCATGAGAACAGCACATTGGGCGTAACTCGGGAAAGTAAAATCGATAAAACATCAATTTTTTTATTAAGTCATAACACATTAAAACCAGAAGAGTTATCGGTTTCGCACAATATATTTTCTCATATCCGTTTCGTTTACGGTTCGAAAAAATTATCGTGAAGCCAAGTTCTCAAGATCAGTTGATTGCGTCGTTTTTACAAAAAATATAAGAATCAATGATTAGGTAAGTCATTATAATTATGGTTTGAAAAAGTGAAAAAGTGAGCAAAATTGTGCGTAGATGGGGAAGCAGATCATTCAATCATTCATCATTATTATCAACGAGATACAGCCAAGGAGGATGAACTCTGAAAAACGCACAGAGGTTGCACAGCAGACAGATACATCAAGGTAGCAGGTCAGCGAATCGCACACGTCGATAGCCACTCTGTTCAAGAAACGAGTGGAATGGTTGACCCAGAAGGAACTCCATTTCAAATTCACGGTCAGCAGAACAAGAGAACTCGTCCGGTCCTTCGCCACACCCAACGTCACTTGCTTGATTCGGCTTCAGACGGAAACCCGGGTGTGTCATAAACTCAACTGTAGTGGCTCCATCATCACCAACACGCTGTAGCGATTGACTCACTTTGGTCAGTGTCTGATTTCGCCCCATCAAAGTCATTCCTACGAAAGCATCCGTACAGCTGTATAAAACAGTATGACATTATACTACTGTGAGTAGGCTGATAATATACTCGATATTTTTTGACGCACGTTCGGATAGCGTAATGTAGCAAGAGACCAAACGACGAAAATTTAAAACGAATAAAGGAGAATCAGTAGAAAAAACGTCACAATCGCCACAAAAGCAACAATACGTCGGCAGTTCGAACTGATGTTCAACTGCCATACAACCATGGAAGAAGTAGCCACCCTTAGCCAAGGAAAAAGGAGCAGAGAGGGAACCTAACTACTGAAGACAACTGTCTATACCCATTAAGACGCCATCAGCAAGACGACTCCCTCACCATTTCCATTGCCCTGCATCAGCGAATACACCTACTTCACATACAACACGGTCAAACAGCAGTAATATTTACGCCAATGAGCTAGTTGGTCTTGATCTTATCTAGTCTCCAGCCACCGACTCTGCAGGTTCAAAGGAACCCAGCCTAGAGGAAAATCTGACGTATATCTGTTAACCCTTGGAAAGTGACTTCGTTTATCTGCACCAGGTCGTCGTCTAGCTACCCAGATCACAGCGTCGGCAAGGGTGTTCATTTTTACAGACGACTAGCTGGCATCTTTAGTAAAAAGCCTAACCGACAGTTCGTGCAAACTTACAGAATGGACAAAGGAACGTGCTCGTAAATGAGTAATCAAAACCCACTTCCTAACCTCTTCGTCGCCTATCCGTTGGTGCCATCCGATGCGAGCGATCGAACGCAGGCGTTGATGGCCAAATACATAAAGACGGTAGCACAGAAGCATAGGACTTTGACTTTCTGCTCCTTAACAAAAAGAAACATTCAACAGTGATGACTAAAGATTAGTACAACACATGTTAGACCACGACGATCACTGACTTCATCCAAATGCTTTAGTGCCTCTCGGCAATTTTGGACCCTGACCTGGAACAGCCAATAGAGATTAGACTAAATGTTACTGCTTAAATTTTCCCCACTCAGTCGTAGACTGCCCACCTTGGAGTTGAACCTAGTTACAGCCAGTTTAAATTACGCAGTAAGGCTGACCTGCCCATTCAATAGGCCGTCTGAACTGTTAAATGCTGCTGATGACATAATCACATCGGTTCGGCACGAACATCTGCTACCTAAATCACCCCATTACAATTCAAGCCATAAATCAGAGCCGAAGTGCGCGTATCACCAGATCTTCAGCCCATTTAAATTGTCTGTAGCCTACAGGTAGGTGGAGGATTGACATCGTTTTACTCACCCAGCGAAATCTGCAGTCCGTGTCGGACAAAACGCCGATAGTTTTGACACAATACCCATACATCAACCAAGCACGATTCAAACCGTACCAATAGTGTCATTTTATTACGGCCTCAAGATTAAAACACTAGCAAACATTACCGAAGTTGTTAAGCGGAATGGTGTTCATGTACCAAAGGAAAAAGAGAGACGGTATTTCTGTCTCTCAAACCGTCTGTCATAATTTGCAAAGGGTGCAGCTGACCAATCATTGAAAAAGCTTGCCCATTAGGTGAGCAAGGAATGAGAAAGCCAAAGATTTTAAAGACCTCGAAGAGAAGAACAAAACTGAAACACTGTGGACCAAAGATGATGCAGCGGAGAGAGTGCTAAATAGCCAGGACCAGTGAACTTTCCATAATATAGGCATACAACAGTACGAGCAGACATTTAAGATAAGTGCGAAAAATCTCGTTAATTTGTTCAGTCACGTTGAAACACAGTTGCTTAGTGATCGTGTTCTAAAAAAAAATTACGGAAAAGATGAGGGGAATTTCTTACGAACCAACCTGCTACACTATCGGAGATGATAACGTATGCAGACAAACTGCGTTTAGATGTTAACAACATCATTAATCATTTAGAAGGATTGTACAAAATGCACTAGTAACTGCATAATACGCTACGGGAGAGGGGTTTAGTGTACACAGAACATGAGAACATATGTTGCCTATCGTGTCTTCTGTATTGTCAATACATAAGCTGAATTGTCCCTTCTTCAAACAGGCAACTTAGGGTCAATCCCACCAATAGTTTTCCCAAAGAAAGACAACTGTCATTGGTGTGTGGCTAGTTCACACCCCATTATGACTGACCAGTGACACCCAAATTATTCAGCATGTTGTCTCCCTCACCCGATATGGAATACGTGAACACCGAATCCAAGACAGTGACAATTAAACACAATTTAATACAATGCATTAAGAGTTACACATGTTCAAAGCTAAATATGACAGATAAGCTTGGTATGATGATGGTAACCCGTGAGCAACAAACTGGAAGTCACCTAGAAGTCTAAGGCTTCATAGTTCAGAAATTTGGAACCTCCTGCCATTACATCTCTATCTCGTTCAACTTTCCAATAAATCTGTACCTCTTAGTGGTGGGAAGACATCGTCCATTTTCTACAGATTGGTCCAGGTAAACAAGATATCCATTGTACAATTCACACATCTGACATTCTCTTCGTAAGTAACGAGATTTAATGACCACACTGCAGGTAACTTCTTCATTTCATAAGACATGACAGTACGCCTTCTGGGAGCTTCTAGTCGCAGAGGAGAGTTCCAAAGGATGAGGCAATTCTGTTAATAATCTAAACCACTCCAAATTGTTGCACACGTTTGGAAAGATATTTCTGAGTCCAGATTCGGCTCAATAAAATTGAAATACAGATCCAGAAGAATTGACAGGAAGTTGGAAGACATTACATGTTCAGAGTGAGCCAGTTAAATAATTGGCTTTTTCGTTGGACTTTAGTTTTACAAACCTGAAGTAAATACAGATTTCAACATATATGATAGCTTCATCTTGAAAGCTAGACAGAAAACGTTAACTGTAGACATGGCCACACAGCAGAAGGGAGTGTATGCAGGACAGCTACAAAATAGAAAACAGACCAAAGATGGCATGCTTAAAGTACTTGACATCTGGACGCGGTACAGTACTTTTCCCCATCCCCATAAAAAAGAGAAAAACTTACCGAAGTCCGGAGGCGATAAATTCAAGTTTGGCGACTGCAGCCTGCGATGAAATCGTCCGATAAAAATCTAAGCTTTCTAATGAGGGAAAATGAGTAAAATAAATAGACTGCTTACAAAGTAATCCAGGCAGAATAATAAAGTTCAAGAAAAATGGCGAAAATGTCAAGTGGAGTAGCGTTCAGTAGACGACAAAATGCAAATAGCTGTCTCAGAGTTAGTACAGTTTTGTACACCGACTACCGCATTCATTCGGGAGCATACAAACAACAATGAGATAGCCACCTTTTAGGTCAACCAGAAACCAACAATCAAAGCAAGTAGTGAACTGGAGAGACAGACAGACAGAGAGAGAGGGAAGATAGGAATTGTGGTACAAAACAGAAATCATAAAATGTTGCTTAGATTGCGGAATCTACGGATACAGTTTACGAAACATTCTAATATATACATGTTATGTATATATATATATGGTATATATGATATATATAATGAATGAAAAAATCGGGTATAAAAGATGTAAGGGAAAACGGCGATAGATCAGGACACAGAGATTCGTAACACAAAAACTTCAGTTCTTCGCCAACACATGTCTGTTCTCCCTCAGCTAGGAATCTGAGAACCCCCCTAGTGAAACAAGCTTCAATGCCTTCAGAGTGGTGGTAAGCTTCTCGGGCACATACTACCTTAACAGGCCGTCTCAAGTGCTGTTATGGCAACTCAACCAAAAATCCCTCTGACGTAAACAAGAGAAAACCGTTTGAATTGTGACTTTTCAATGGTGAGCGGAATATGAAGATGTGATCAATGCAATCACGGACAGGATTAAACTCAACTGGCCTCTCGCGGATACGTTACTCACGCGCTAGGTCTCGTTTGTGAAGTATATTAGCTCGGAACAGTCTTGATGCAAAATAAATCAGATGAAGCCGTCGACGGTTAAGTGAGGCCCTTTGTGAAAATGGGTAGGATGTGAGCCAAACCCCAGTAACTCAGAGCGACTTTACCAATTCATGGTTTCCGGAAAGGATCCGTCAGCCGGTTGACCAATACAGGGCTCTCATTTGTAGAGTAGAGAGAACTACGCCTAAGCCGAGTGCCTTTTGATGTTTCTTGATCTTAAGTGAAACTTTTAGTCCTGAGAGCACAGAAAAACAAAAAAACGATGAGCACAAGAGGTGTTCGAAAGCGTAGTCAATGGTGTGAATGGTCAACTGAACCCTTGTTAGAAGTAGGTCGTTTAAAAGTAGGTCGTTGCGACAAGTTTAGGAGTTTAGCCTGTTAAGCACGTGAGTGAATAGCAGTTTTGGCAACTTATTCCGAATTATTTGCTCTCCTTTAAAGAACATCAATAGGATCACTTGGTTCGTGGACAAATAACAAGAAGGGGATTAAGCTGGGCTGCACACAACTGATGAAATTCAAAAGTAAAATAGGGAAGTACATTCGAAGAAACAGTTTATAGCGGAAGCCAGTCATCCATAAATGATCAAGACACACTACTCACTACCTCACCTTTGGTCAGGTAGGTTGAAGCAAACTTCAGATTTGCTCCCGATTCTTGTGGTAAACGAATCCAGCGCACACCGTGTCGAGGAAGGACACGACAAAGAACAGGAACAATGGCTGACGGTGGGACGCAGAAAACGGAACGGTTATATGCACTAGAACGGTACGAATGACAAAAAAACACCGATATCACACAGACTCAGAGCAAATCAATGCAAAGAAGGCAATACAACAAAATGAAAACTAGCGTTCTCAAAATAAAACGGATGCGTGCATGTAAACACGCAAACAAAGAGGTGGCTCGTAAGCCAGGTTTACAGTACAGATAGAAGACGCGACTAATTCATGAAGAATATGTATATAAATATCGATTCCACCTGTCCACATGTATCAAGTGTCAACGGCATGTATTTCGTTTTGGATTCACAACGGATAACCCGGACAATGAAAATGGAGTCTTTCCTAACAGGGTCAACTGCATGAAACCGTTGGCGGATAGAATAAATATGAATTTCCTACACAAAAACTGATTGGGGTTCGCTGAGTGATGTTGTGAAATGACGCGTAACAGGTTGCGTACTAAAAGGTAGTAGTGGAGGTATACCATATGCAGTGTGGTTTACAGAGGCCCTCCTAAAAAAGACCCACCTCATTTGTCATAACTATCACTCAGTGGGAAGAGACATAACAAATCACAACAGTAGACACTTACGAAAGGACGACCTGGAAGTGACGGAGTTTGATAAACTATGTTTTAACTCCAAATATCACGTTTCCGCACTGTCAACATTAGCGGACCGATCAATGTACTACGCAACAGTTTTGATTCATCGGTAACCTAGGTTATAGTCTTGTTCCTGTCTGTCGCGATCGTACCCGCAACAGTGCGGCTACAATATGCAACTCAGTTACAAGTTATCGGTGTCGGTAATCACAAATTCGATGGAGTCCGTAAGCCAATGCAGATGTTAAGAGAACTTTCGGGGAGTGTGTGCAAAATTCAGTCTGCTTCAAGGTTTTATATAGCCTAATAATATTACAAGGTTAGTTGGCATGAATAATGTATATAACGGTCAAAATCTATTGCAGGCGCAGGAACAGTTTCATGGCTGTTGCCACTCACGAGATAGACGTAACTAGCACCTTCAGGTGATCTTGACAACTATACGGATCCACTATCTCTACCGGACACGAGACAGTCGCAATCCGAGTAACTCGCAGATAAGTTACTACCCCTAAATTTGAGCATACGTCATCCAAGTTCACTGGGTATGCATACCTGATGAGTGACAACAAACATCAAACTGGTCATGCGGTTCGGGTGAAGTTAAACCATAAAATACACACAGCTTACACCTATCTACAAAAATGGTTCTAAAACATATCTGTAAACGTGGGAGGACAAATCGCACAAATTGACACAAATTACAGAACAGTAATATGAACAACAGTTTGTTTACAAGTCCACTAGTGTTATTAAAGGAACAGTTTTGCTGAAGCACAAATCAAATCTTGAAATATGCTGATCACAAAAAGTAAAATAACACAACAACCAAAAAATTACTGGAATGGGTTTGACTGAAAAAAAATGGTATAGGCCATTGTATTTAACATTTTTTCTCGAACAGCCAAACAAGTTGATATAGCTTCCACCAGAGCATTTTGATACACTGCATTTCAATATGCAACGAACTTGAGTTTGTCTAGCGTTTCAGTTTCCGACACTTTTGCATTAATGAATGTAATTCGAGGATTTGGAATAGTTCCGATTGAATACTATGTACACATGACAGCAATTTTCATACTCAGGCGAGCCTTTCGGTTGGTCCACTTTGAAAGGAAATATTGGAATTGAATTTCGTTATTGTTGGAGAACATCATAAGTGCATAGCTTCGCCTGGAATGAAAACGGTATTGCTCTTAACGACTACATGACGAAAGATAATCTGGTTTTCTGTACATTCATTGAACGAAAGGAAGAGGCTATCCACATGATTGGATGCACTATCTGGTCATAAATAGGCAGAGATCAATATTTCGATACTATTTTAGTGGATTTCTTTCAATTGTGTGACCGTCTTACCAAGCGCCCTACAATGTAGCCAGCAAAGAAAACTGCCTATGCACACGTCTAAGATTCACATCTCTGTTCGAACATACAACCTTTTGACATATCTCACTATCTCAATCATATCGAAAGACGGATGAACAAAATCGTTCTGCTCAACCAGATTGATAACTCGGTGATCAGGATTTCTCAGTTATGCTGAAACAACTGAGCATGGTTTAAATTATTAACAGAAGTTCGAGGTTCTAATTGATTACAGCCTTTGCATTCAGATAAGCCACTCGGCTGGCCTATTTCGAAACGAAGAACTAGACTCGAATGTCAATCCTGTAAGAACACATCAGGTATGTATACCTTAATCCGGACCGGATGTTGAACTCTGGCCCTCGTATTTGCGAGACCAGCATGTTAACCACAACGCCAATGAATTCACAATGGGCGTCACTGAATAAACATATGTCAACGCTCATACGCGACCTTCCGTGAATAGTGGTTTGTCGGTCGAAAGTTAAAATATACTAGCAACCGTTTCAACGTCTTTTCGTATCCCCATCAATTTTTCAATCTCTAGCTCTTCTTATGTTCTTCTCCATGCCTCATTATTGTTTGAATGGAGCAGACAAAAGAATGACATTACACGATTTATGCTCGAGCAGATATCGCTGCATCTCTACCGATGTTTACTGCAGACGAGTTAAAATGTATAAAATTCCAAACCACAAGACAATCATAAGAGGTGAAAGTTCAAAACCAGTTTCGTTGCTACCAGGATAGCATCAACGTCACAAACAGTTCTTTTTGTGCATACAAAATGGGGTGACGGTGTCTGATTGAAATGGCCTCGACATATCGTAGCAAACGTTTGTTTCGAGTGGAGAACAGAACATGAAAAGACTTTGATGAGTTAATCACATGTTGCGTCACCAAGTAATACTTGGTAATCGATGACGCTGACTTCTTCCCGATGTTTGCTGTCGAGTTGCTTGATTGTATGACCGTTTGGTGAACCCATTTCGGTAAGTGTTCGGCAACCCTGGTTCCAAGCTGGTGCTCAGTTCTGCCAACATAGGATGCTCCGCACCCACATTTGTATCCATACATTACGTATGATTTGGCGAACTGGGGCGTCAGTTGCTTAACCGGGGGTGTGGGA
The DNA here is from genome assembly GCA_013368495.1 of Paragonimus heterotremus. Taxonomy (NCBI): domain Eukaryota; kingdom Metazoa; phylum Platyhelminthes; class Trematoda; order Plagiorchiida; family Troglotrematidae; genus Paragonimus; species Paragonimus heterotremus. Next base: position 135,391 of record LUCH01001059.1, read on the forward strand.
ACTTGGACCGTTCTGTACACGATCACTGCTTTCGCGGTAAAGAACGTACGGACAACAGGCGCTGTTCAACTATTCGACACACACTGTCCCTCTTGAACGACAGTTGTAAAACTACTTTCTATTTGGCGACTGTGGGTTGAGAATTATTCTGTACATAGCTAGTGTTGAATTTTCTTATGAAATCTGCTCCCAGATAACATATGTCTAATAAAGTCTGTTCTATATGACGGGGTTTATTATCCAGAGTGTCACTAATACAAAACCGTCTGGCCCGATCAAATAGCTGTCGTACCGATACTCTTTTACATGCTACAGGAACATAGCTGTCAAAATGTAGCTACTGACCGGTTCATGTATTCTTTCAATACATAACACGTTGAATGGATCCATTCATGCTCTCAGTTATGTTGATATCCAGAAACGGCAGTCGGCCGTTGGTCTCACTTTCTAAAATGTAGCGAATGTTTGAATGTAAACAGTTCATTTAGTGTGACAAATCCGTTGCCTGCATCTGATCACTTGTGACTACAAGTATATTATTAACATACCTTCTATAAAGGACCACACTGTCCAATTTGCTCGCCATTTACTTTTCCAGTTTGGCGACAAATATATCAGCTAAAACTGGACCAAGTGGACTGCCAATCGTGACTCCATCAATCTGACAATAAGCCTTGCCTTGGAAGTTAAAGCTTACGCTAGACGCACACAGCAAAAATAGATGTTCTAATTCATTTTCGGAGATTGCAATGTTCATTTGATGTGAAAATATACAGGATAGCGAAAAAATCGATTATTTATTTCAACGGCACACTTGTGAACAACGATACTATCTCCAGTGAAACCAGACATGTTGAGATTTGCTAACAGTGCGGCTAGATGAAAACTGTTTTTCAGGCAGTACTTTGTCATAGAATGTCGTATCGGTTTCAGTAAGTCTGTCAACCCTTTGGTCAGTTTGTGCTGTGGAGAGTTTGATATAGCCTATATTGGTCTTAACAGAATTCCAAGCTTGTGCATTTTGGAGAGCCGGTACATCTGAGGAATCTGACTTCCACACGGTTTGAGGTTTTTGAAAGTGGTGGTATCTATAAAATTACCTTCAAGCTAACCCATCTTTCTAAGTCCAGTGGGTTATCCGTTTTATCATTCATCACAAATCGTGGGCGATCACTGAAGACTTTATTTGAACTAAACTCTTCCGTATAGCTTTCGCCGCATTTGTCTATGGCATTGGACGCATATCGCAGCAATCCTCGGGTACTGAGAAGTCCGTCACATCGCGTATTTCCTGTTAAATAACTAATCCCATAATCAAGTATTCTTGCTTCAAGTGTTCGAATGCAATCGCTTTGTTGACACTAAAGTCTGTTCAACAAAAAGTTCTTTAAGTACTCCTCGTTTATCTCATTCGCATGTCATCTCAGTAGCTCCTATCGGGATGAACGCAAGTTTGGCCCAAATTAGCCAATATTTTGGCTCGGTGTTAACTATGAATAAATACATACACACACGGAAGGTACATGCATGTTTACGTTTGCAATCTTCAGAATGCAAAGTACAAACCGAACACCGTAATTATGTGTAATTACAAGAAACAGCTGCGAAAAGAAACAGAGAAACGAATATATATCAAGGGATCTTCAACCTCATTAAGAAAGGGCATGTGAAATCGATTTGAATAGATTCAAAAAGAAAGAACGCAAAACAGGGGGTATTCGGATAAATGACAAATGAATAGGAGGTATTCAACAAAATTTACTTCAAAGCGCTTAAGAAGAGAAAAAACAAATGATGGTCAGTGACAACGAACCTGGTAAAACATGTACATGTTGGTGTCCATCCACGTGGCTGGGTGGTCCAAGGAACAAATGATGAAAGCTTGATAACTGACGTTCCAATTCACGCTCTATCTACACGATAGTGTTAGAGAACATAAAAAACAATTCAACTACCATCCAGCAAACTAGCTACCGTATAAAGTCAGCACAGAAAAAAATAGGCGTAGTAAATTAATGAATACAATCACAATTAGTTGTTCTCAAAGTTCCCATGTTGTTGTCAGATCGCCATACAGCAATAAGTGTGCTGTTCTCTGGAAGCAGGGATAGTTACAACAGTGCTACAGAGAAATTTACATATAGCAGACGGACACAACGGACAGAACTGTCTCAGGTAGCGATTAACCAAGAAATAAGCAGCCTCTTCCAACAAATTGTGAGTATCGGACAATAGACAATCCCACTGACACAATGTGGCAAATTAAACCGTCGGTAACCCTGTGTACGTTACTGTAACAATGCACCCGTTATCGGCCATCTGAAAATGGTTTAGTCTGAACGCATGCGACCAATATATCACAAGAATTAATCGAATGATTAACGCCAGCTGAGGCACGTGGTTATTATGTGTATTAGGTTATGTAGTCAAAGTTCGTGGTGCCACAAATGGTCTTTTTCTTCGTATGAACAGTCGAGTAATATTCTGTCGACAATCAGGAAGCATTTGACATGTATCTAAATCTCACTGTCTATCATCGACTCCCCTGACACGAGCGACACGGTTAGTGACATCCCTTTCCGGATTAGCTTGTCATAATGACCGAAGCCAAGAGACGTCTGCATGTAACCTTCAACACAAGTGGTTTGAGCTGCACCACTTGTGGTTTCATTCATATATCACCGTATTCAGTGTAGACCTCAAGGAATAAGGCTAAGAGTTGTGTGGGTAGAACCATTTGTGGTCCAGCCAGTCAACGATTGTTTGCCAGATGGTAGGCTAGTAGAAAAATGAATCCCTTGTCTCTCGGACAGAAAAAATAGATTCTAATTATTTAGGTTGGCAAGAAAGATAGTTAAAATATAAGGCTAGAAGTAGTTCAACATAAGAGTGAATATTGGTGTGTTAAGCAGAGTTGGAAAGAGAAACCAAAATTGGGCTGAGAACGAAGCAGAACACTCAGTACATAATGCTCCAACAAAGTTTAGAAAAAGACATCATTGATACACATGGTTAAACATTCGCACACGGTTCATTGTCCAAGGACTTTATGAGCTGTGAGAAGATGGAAGACAGTTCAAGTTTTGTAGACGTTCATATACGAACAGCACGCAACAATCGCAGAATCCACACAGACAGTCTTATTTCAAGCAGAATGTTTGCAGACCTCTAGAGTTGATGGTCCACCCTAACTGGCGATCACCACACACCTCCTTTCATTCGATATCAATCCGAAGCGGTCGGAATTACTGTTCATAGTGAATGGAGATTGGCTACTACACGCTTGAAATGATCTCACAGCGTTCCATCGAAATGAATAGCAGGCAGGGAAGTATGTGCAGGAACGTCTCGAAAGTTACAACAAAGTTATGGTGACCGCCAGTCTTAACCGTGCACATATCGTAAGACAAGACTGAAAGACGATTCAACACAAACCCGAGTAACTGGTCAATTAATTGAAAAATATCTATTCGTTTGCCCACTTTTAGCAAACGGTGGCATATGCGCGTACTGAACCAGTCACCCTACACAACATGCGACGCTTGTCTGTTATCCGCCGAAGGCGGATCTGGCCATTTTGTCTTCAGAGATGAAACACCAAATCCTAGGTAATAACAAATACTTGGAGCCTTCAAAAGTGATTCCCACACCTACGATCTTGCTGAAATACTCAAGTTCACAGGTGAATACGTGAAGATCAATTATCCCATCGAGACGCAATAAAGAGAACAGACTGTATCTGCTAATCCGAATGACATTCGACAGAAAACCGCTGTTGTCTTATTGGTCGTAATGGTCGAAACGCGTTTTCAATTCTTAACCGTCATTAGTTCTAATACTTTTTAAAACTTCCCTGCAGCTGTTAATACCCATATACAGTCGACGATGTTTGGCACCACGTTCTCACGAAAATGATTGTAAAAAAGACGGTTCATACGATTCGAGCGAAGCACAAAAATAAAACAGAAGACAGTGCACCAGACCAAATACTCACGTGATCCTGACGAACGGAATTTCCATTGGATGACGACAAAAGCTTCTTCCGCAAACCATACTTCCCCAAAAAATGGTCTTGTTCATCTAATAGAGTAGCCACCGTACAAGCGGTGCACAAAGGGATACCTTCAGTCAAGTTGAAGTGAAGGCCTAGAAAGAAATGCAAAAGGTTAGTTGCGTACCCAGATAGTCACGCAAAGAGATGGTTACACAAAATCACATGTACACACGCTGTCCGGAAAAATTGACCCTCTAACGAAACATGCAAGCGTAGGCGTCGTTCCTTCCAGATAGCTATAATATTTTGTTCATGAGGGTATAGTTTTGTTGTGATGCCGGGCATTTTGAATCTGAGAATTGTAATGCTGGAATTCGGATTGCAAATAGATGATTGATTTCAAGTATGTTCTGAAACTTGTAAAGAGATGAACAGCGCACTACTTCCACGCCGTAAGCGCGTTACGCAAAGGAGTAGAGGGGCCAAGAGAAAACTGAAATAGGATAGAAACAGTGAGGAATTACAGCAGAACGGAAAGTCAAACGGTTTATGCTACAAATTCCCGTTAAACAACACAGTGTTGAGGGAATGGCCAGTATTTCCTAAGGGAACCAAAACTTCGTGCAAAGAAGTGTTAGCAAAGAGCCTCCAAATCAAACTAAACAGTCACTGATCCAGGTAACGAACAGGCAATCAGCCAACGTGAAGCACTGGCATGGAAACTTTCCATTTCTGGCAAACTTGCCAAAAATTGTTTGTTCAATAAAATACAGAGCAGTTGTATCACATTTTCGTGTGTCTATCCAACTTGTCATCTAACACCGAGTTGCAATCCTGAAGGACTGCCGTCGATCCTGACAACAGTCCACGGAGTGAAAGGGTAATGTATAAGCACAAATGTATCGAGAAGATCACAAGAGAAAAGAAACAAAAACCAATCGAGCTCCGAGAGGGAGAAGAGTCAAAAAGTTTGTGGATACAGACTCGCCACTGACTACGAAACATCGATATGTCCGAGAGTGTTTCCAACCAGCGATGGAGATGATCTCGAACTCCCCAACTTGCCAGACGCCAGTTTTCAGTCCTTCTCAGAAGGGCGATCAATGCTTTCGCAGTCCGTGACCGCGTCATTATCTGGCCGACTTGCGATTTTTTCCAACCATCAACAACTACAGTGAACGATGCACGGCGTAGCAGACGCTCCGTCGGCACACCAAACACATGACCCAACCGGCCTAACACCGCGCATTTCCACAATATTGGTTATTGGTTGCAAACTTGCATACATCTTAAACACGCGCCGACGGACTGTCGCGTAAGTCATACTATCAGTCAATGTGGTACAAACTAACTGGCGAAGACAACGATCGTCGAGTACCGAGAGCCTATGTGCACCTTCCCCACAAATGTGGCAGATTTCTGATTTTAAAAGCAAAACCGAGCACCCGTAAGCACTGCAAACCATGTTTTTAATCGATTTCATTAGTGATGAAAATGGGCGAATACACCAAGTGCTATCAATCATATCGCGGACACCTTGCTAGAAGCATTACAATTCGATGAGATGACACTACACAGGTAGCTAGGGCGATCGACAGTCTTCAGCAGCCTGCAAGCAGTAACAAAGAGGAGGTCAGTGTCAACCCAGAACAAGTTACACTTTAAAAGAAGAAGATGAATACTATGCAGGCCAGCCATAATAGTTAACAGATTCAGCATGCCCGGTATACTCTTTGCAAAAGAATTAAGCACTGCAATGTCATCCGAATACCTAATGTCAGTCAGCTTATTACCTGACAGAATCTCCACTCCGAGATTCTCGGAAACTGTGACTGTTTTTCCCAGAATATGGACCACCGCATAGTTGAAAAGGAAACGGGAGACTGGATACCTCCGTCAAACGCTGTTTTAAGTGGGGAACGTTCAGAATAGTTGCCTATAAATGCGCACTCGGCACTCAGTGAGCTTACAACAAATTCAAAAACTGATCTATTTTAGTGTAACGTTCTTTCCGTGAACACGGTCAGACAGCATATCGAGCAACCGAGTCAAAAGAGGTTTCTGGATCCGAAAATACCATGATCGTTGATTGAAAAGAGTGCCGGTGCTCCAGTGTTTGTCACAAGGTCATCATATGATCGATACGTCCGCGACTGGGCCGGAAATTTATGTCTTACTCTGGTTCACTCTGTGTTTCAGCAGCCACTATGTTATGAAGACTATGAAGACCTTGGATGTGACAGAGGCAAGACAAATATCTCTGTGATTGTCACACGATATTCTGACACTTTCTTTGAAAATGGGAATGACTTGATGAACACCAATCACGAGGAGCTTCATCAGTCTCGCACAGAGAAAGATGGAGTGTGATCAACAATATTTCAGCACCATCTTTAAAAAAGGCTAGATAAAGAGGATGTGGGGCCGAATGCCACAGCCACACAATCTTCACTGTCCACAGCAGAAGGAGCTGACTCAAACCAGTTGGACAGCTCCTTAAAGTGCTTTGTGTTTGTCAGTAGATCTTTGAAGAAAATGGAAACAGAAAAACGAGGCGGGCACGAACAACTGCATGATCTGAATTAAGGTAGGTACTCCAAAGTGACAATCTTTAATGGAGTGACATCACCGATAACCGACAGCGATGTTATAAATTTACACCCAAGGTTGCGTTACAGAGGGCAACATCCACGTGACGCACTGCCGTCATCTGTACTTAAATGCGTAACCCGATAGTTATAATCCATGAGATGCGCATAAACGTAACAGTCCATCGCCACTGTTAGTGCATCACTCCCTGATACCAGACAAATCAACTAGCCGCCTTCCCTTTAGAATGATACAACCAAATTGTGCGTTCATATCACTATCAGGCATAATGACGTTTGAGTGTTTACAGGGCATCGATTAATTCGTCTGAATTAGCCTGTTGAAACATACACAGATAACTAATGAACAATGTCTTTCTAGTCTGCGTCGATAGGATTTAAGTGAAGCGTTAAGTCTGACGCACACAGGCGATCATTCACTGGGGTCCAGTCGAGCACAGTGTAGTCCCCACCCCAGCTTGACCGTGAGATTCTGCCTTGTAGTTAGGGTCCCTAAGAGGGAACTACCGCCCCACAGAATTTTCCACGAGTAAACTCACGTGAAAGATGGTGCTAGGATCGTGATGGTGCGCCTAGGAAAAATAACACATCCAGTTCCAGACTCGAGAGTGTTCGTCAGAGCAGTTTGTTGACCTATATATCACCAGTGTCTATCAGTTATCTTGGCTTGAAGGTATGAAAAAGCAGAAGGGGAGGAAAGTGAAAATGAGTACATCGGTCCGTGCCTGATACTACACCACCGGTCGGAGCCACAAAGTTGGACGATAAGGGTGATCTTATGTTCAGGAACCATTTTTCTACCCCCTTCCTTGTTCGAAAAACAGCAGTGCCATAACTAAGAAAACAGATCGCCTGTATGTTCATAGGGACAGGCTTCACTATCTAAACGATCGACAATGCGAGATAGGACCTTGATCACAAATGGTTTCCGTCTGGCCACTCCTTTTCGGCTTGGTAGGACAGACGTCCTATTCAGTATAGCCCTTCAGGTCGGTGCGGTGCACAATCCTGACGATGGCATCAAGGTGGCAGAATAAGTAAAGTCAAAAGAATAAAAGAGTAACAGAATAGGCTAAGAGAGAGATCAAGAACAGCAGGTTAAGTTGGCCGTCTCAATGAGGTAGGCAGTATGAGATCAATTATCTTAAGGGGATTGTAAGAATTTCGAGATCTCTGAGATTCTGTGCTTTGACTTGTCGTCTTGAAACAGCTGGACATGAAATACTGTGATAACCAACAGATGACATGACAACCTACTCATTGTAGCTATGACTGCACATGGCTGGGCCCGGGACACCAAATGTCTTATGTGAAAGATTGCCAGTCAACTCCAGACCGAACTGCTATGCTCAGTAACAAAAACGTTTGACCAAATGAGGGGAATACATACACTGTGTAGGCGCAACAGCGACTGAAGTGGTTGCCGGCAAGGAAATGAGGAAGCAAGACGCCAATAGCAATCCCATATCATGATACTAGTAGGAAAGCATAGTGTAACAATGAAACCGTCACGTATTAGTTGCTTTGTCTTAATCCGATTAAGAGCTGAGCAACTCAAATCTGCTGTGAAATGTAGTATGGGTGATACATGCAAATTCAGTGCTGTTCTAGACGGGAGTCAAACACTAAATCGCGAAGTCGAAACCAAGCTAAGTCCAACAGCAATGTGTTTCAAATGGCATACAACGTCGAATTCACAAAAGTCCTCCGCCACATCAAGATCGATTACCGAAAGACTGTTTCAGTGTCCGCGGCTAACCATGACTATTAACATTGCAAACTGTCGACTTACGATCACTTGTCATCGTTTTTCTCATCTTTTTATCGACCGTCGACGCGAGCTATGTGATAGTAGATTCGACCATCCGGATTCGTATCAATGGCTTAAGATAACTGGAAAATGGTTGCATTGTGGAAGTTAACTCTGTGGTTGCCTTTTTAAAGGTGTGCCCAGTAGCGATCCTATTTATTTATCACCAATTGCGTCACAGTGTCGGTCGTCACTTGCAACCCTTTTGCTGCAAACCTTTACACGCCCTTGAACCGGCAGGGATACAGACGGGCAGTCCGCGTACTCTAACATACGACTCATTCCGTGCGATCACTTTCGGTCTAATTGTACGACCGTGTCATTTTATCGTTCTTGAACTCTCTCGTACTTTGCGTTCGTGTGTCAACAACACATACCTCCTTTAATCACTGCGTTATTCGGTCTCGTTTTGCCCGACTCTACATTTGAAAATAGAAAGGTGACTATGGGGTCAAGGTTCACAGTCACAAATACGCTCATTAAATTTTGGTCCACTTCTCAGTACCGGAATAAGGGAGCACAGAAAATCATCAGAAGGTTAAAGTCTTACTTTACGACTATTCGTCATTCAGGTTTAATGTGTCCAGATATTGATTCCACCTTCCAAGTAAAGTACTACCGTACTTACTGCCTCGGAGTGAAGACGCACCAAAATTTCGAAATTTCGTGCACAACAATGATTTGTTCAACCTATAGATCATAATGATTAGGGGGCAATAGGTATTCACAAACAGGGTACAATCAAGCAAGCCGTGCACAAACACCCGATTAAGTCGCACCAATATCTCTCTGACACGGTAGCCAACAGGCAGACTATCTGCTTCAATTACTCGCTAGAGCTGTATATAGCACAACAACCGAACCGCGACAACAGTAGTTTCTAATCTTCCAGGTCTTGGTAAATGTCATTGGTGAGCTGTTGACACCGATAATACTCAGTCAATATGCTGTCCCGCGTAGTGCACGTTGATATACATCTTACGATACAAATAGTGAATAGATGGAAATCGGTCGCCTTAATACATTCAACTGTAACGACACTGACTTCTAGCCATGGCTTGAAGGCTCGTCACTAGTGATAGCAATTAACACTGATATTAAGCCTGGGAAAAGTTAGTTAATGAAGACAGGATGAGTGAGAGACAGGTCTTCGTTCATGCAACCGAATGGTCAAACTCGAACAAACAAATTCAAAGCACCCACACCTTGCAAACAAACGGCTGGGCAGCAAGCCATAGTAAGACGACATCAACATGCGGTCTTCGCCACTCCCATAATTTACATGTCCTCACTACACACCCAAACAAGGGCTGTATTTACACTTCAGAATCAGATTGATTATCACTCTTATTAACGTCCGCAATAACAGATTGTGTGAGTTTTGAGATCCCTAGCCCGAGAGGCAAACGTGCCAGATGCAGTAACCAACTTGATGATACTTATATTTATTCATTGAAAACAAACCATCACCTGATCATCCAGTACCTTATTATAATCTCCTGAGGTAGTGACAGGAAAGGATCTCTGTTGTCACAGACGCTTACCGAGTATTCTGAGTATATGACCTAAACACTTGAATCTATACATATCCACGAGAACCGAGATGCTGTTTGATCCATGCTATCAAATATCTTCCTGACAAATTCTGCTACCCTGACGCGGTGATCAAACTTGTGTACTGCATCAAACCGGAGGGCTCAGCTGATTAGGACATGGGTTCAACCGGATGTAACTATGTTAGATAGACCAGATCGGAACAGCCAGCCGGAAAGCAGTTGCACTAGCAGGGATGTACGTCGTAATACTGACCGCTTAGGGATGTTTAGGTAGTGAGACGATATAGCTGTGGCAATTCTGTCTTCCGCATCAGAAAGAAAGGAGTCAAAAAAGGTGCTCTCAAACAAGGAGTATTCCAATCACTCAGTGGTTGACCGCAACCGCTGGCGTATTATCCAATATAGTCGAAAAAATTCAATAACATTAAAATTTGATATAAGTTCTAATACATCCACTACGCCCACCAGTGACAACAGCCAGATATCAATATCTTACTCACTGCGTCCTCGGGTTACGAAGACCTCTGAATATCAAGCAAGTAAGACTCTTGAATCATTGGCTCCTAGTAAGGTCCCCCAATAAAACCCAATCCCTTGTTATCTCGCACGTCAGACTGTTGAATTATAGATCAGGGGTGCAGTCCCCCAAGTCAACTCCCTTTCACTGAATAAACACCTGGAATTATCACATGTGATATCATTCAGTGGTACTATTCGTCCATTACCACTTTCTCGTTCTGTTCTGACTCAGAATTTTCTTGTATTTCCTGTAGTTTCTGGTGATAACTGTTTTCTAACACCCAGATAACTGGGGAACATTTAAGCTTTCAATGTCCATTCTCCGACAAGCTGGACAACTTATTCGGCAAGTACTCTCATTTCTGGGGCTTAATGTGCGCTCCTTTCCGCAGACGCGGAGCTACGATTTAAGTAACTCTTTATTGAGTTCACTTCTATGAAACTGTCGATTCGAGGGCTTCTTCAGGGTCTTCGGTGACATCGTGGCTGAATCTCGTGACTATACCGGGATGAAAATCGCGTTGAGTTCCGAAGTAAAGCAATGTTTGTTCGCCTGGATCCCCGTGAACTCAGACCCAAGGTATCATTCAGAGTCGCCCAACGCAAACTGGAAAAGCACAGTTCAACACTTATATCGGTGTTGGTTCAGATTTCGCAAAGAATGCGACTTACGACGTCCACATCGACAATTCGAAATAGATTAAACACTCTGAGATGGTCACATTGGCCAACGATTTGCGTGCTCATCTTGGTCATTCTTCTCCAGAGCAGAAACGACAGGATGGTACGTTCGGTGTCCGGGCACAACTCACCGAGTAGTGAAAGACTGTTGCAACTGTGCGCATCTCACGGCCACCATATCTCGAGTATAGCACATCAACGCGGAAAAAACATCCTGTCACATAGAGAATGCCTTATGCACCTCATTCATGCACATAAACTGGTCATATCAGCACAGTCAGTTCATCATCATCATTATCATCACCATAGACAGCAATACGTCAGTGGTCCACACTGATGCTTTACTACCACACAACCACGAAGGAAAAAAAAGAAATAAACCTATACGGGAAGAAAGTAAGGAAAAGAACAGGAGGAGAATGGACCTAACTACTACAAATAGCTACGTCTATATTCAAACATACAACATCAAGAGGCACCTACACCTTGCAAACAAACAACCCAGCTGTAAGTGAAAGTAAGGCGTCATCAGCAAGACAAGCATTCCGGACTGGGGCCCTCGCGACTCGCAGAGTAAGTGGCTTGAAACGTTAGATGAGATGGCGGCTAACCGAGCTCAGTGGCGTGAATGTCGTCGTTGTTTGTCTGAGTTGTCTGTGAAGTGAGTGCACTTAATGACGCGAGGTAGTGAAAGCTGTAAGGAAGCTGTCTTGTTGATGACGCCTTACTTCCACTTAAAGTTCGGTTTTTTGGTTGCAAGGTGTAGGCGTCTTGATGTTGTATGTTACAATATAGACGTAGCTATTTTTATTAGTTAGGTCCATTCCCAGTCAGTTACAGATGGTATCACCATAATAAAGATTGTCGTGTAATTTTGAGCAACCACCTGGATTCGGATGATGTAACACATGCTTGTTTTGTTGTCATTTGTTCGGAGGGCATGCACTCACGAATTTAAGACGTCAATCACATTCGAGTAGAGTGCACAAAACGCTTACCAGGAGCTTTGTGGTATGTATCGAGTGAAAGAACCTAACGGACGCTGAAAACAAATCGCACCAGTGAAGAAAGTTCCCTAGGAGAAAGTATGTACTGAAGGGGCTGTACGGTTGCGACAGAATTGGAATTGTAACGTGCGGTCGAAACCAGCAAGCACCATAGACTGAATTTGAAATGTGTAACAGAGCGTGCTGCTATGTTGTTGGCGCCGGTTTAGTTCGTGTAAGTCGTGTGCATGACTTACAGAGCCTTGGGCTCCTGCTTATTTGTGTTGTTTCCTTTTACAGGACTGTTGCTGGAACCTCTACTTCGCAAGAACGCTGTCCCCCGATGTGTCCATATGGCTCTTAAGTTAGTCCACGAGTGTAACGGACAATCAGAGTGGAAACGGCCGGCTTGTATGTTACAGAATTCCATCGTATCGTTAAACACTATGAACAAGCGTTGGTCGATTCCAGTTAGCTGTGAATGGTAGGACGACCGTTAACAACTTAAATGCAAGCCAATTTGAAGCATGCACAAGGACCACGAGCATCTCTTGGTCGAACAGTAGAAGGAGATGGAACAAGCCTTTCCATGCGACCTGTGATTTAGTTGGACAGCAAGCCTGTGTAAGTGGGACCAGATATAAAAAACACGGCTAATTTATCACCAATCAGTCGCGCAGAAGTTACAGAGGAGCTGTACATTTTGAGAAACAGTTCCTCTAGCTCCAAACGGACCAATTAGATGACAAGACCTCAACAGTCAGTTATGATGTTTCAGACAGCCCTTTAACAAATAATGATTTGAGGGAAATACATAAACTGTGTTATCCCGGTGTTTCTCGGTTGATCCACTTCGTACATGCTGTGGAAGGAGTTCGGAGAGTGGTCGTCAAAATGTTTAGCGTGACGTGGAATCAAGGCGAGTTTGCAAAAGTCGCACAACTGTTCCAGAGACTTTATACTGACTTTAGGGTCCTCCCCAGTCGGTGATTCATAACCGTCAATTATCAACAACTAACGATGAATATTCGCGCTCTCCATTTGTTTCAGCGTGTACCGACCAGATAAACGAGGAAGTTATTGAATAGTTATGTCATTTGTCTTCACTGTTTGGCGCTCCAGCATACATTCACTTCAACCGTGAATTTTCACTCATATCTACTGATGTTCAACGGTTTCATCACGAAAGGGGAGTCACAGTGGACAGAATTACATCATGCACCCTCCCCGCTATAAAGGTTATGTACAGCGTTTAAGTATAACGTCTTGGAAGACTAAGTAGTTCGTCATAAAATCTATCAACTTGTCAATCGACCAATGGGAATTTGCTGTTCTCAATGCCTTACACCCTGTCAGATAACTCTTATGTACTGCAACTATTGCCAGGTGAAACACAGTCCATCTACAACCAAAAGTCGGTTTCCAGAACAACTCTCATGATATGGCTTATCAAGACTAAGCCGATGTTGTTGAATAATGTCGGACAGTCGAATTATGATCTGCTCGTCGAAGAGGTCGAGTTACTTCGATGTAACTCACAGTTTGCAAAGATCCATTTCCCTAACTACAGAAGGGAAACTGGTTCAGCTCGTCGACTAAGCTAACAAGAAAAGTCGTTTGGGACGCTCCCGACCAAAAAAACCACATCCGTATCCTTGAATCAGGCCTCTATCACGGGAGAAAATGGCAGTAGTATTTCTGTTGACATATACAACATTGAAGCATCTTCCAAACCTATATCAATTATAAGGACGACTTACGTAATCTAAAAATATTGATCAAACAGCAGCATCGTGTTCATCTATGCAGCCTGGGAAATAGAGACGCATTAACTTATAGCATACCGACACTAATTACCACCGTATTTTTAACCAGCGTACACATGTCCTACGGCCTCCCTCGTTTATCGCCTACTCACATTTATTGGCAGCGAGAATGTCACAACAGTTTGTTTCGTTATCAATTAACAATCTGTCTTCCCTTTCCAGTTCGGCTAATATGCCATTTGCTAGATAAGTAAAGTCTACTGTACGAGCCTATTACTCTTTCGCTTTTGACGTGAAATCGTTATACTGGCGTCGCCATGATTGACTGGTTGTGGATGACCATCGCCGTCTCCGAGAATCAGACCGTATCGACCGGGATAACGGCGTGCAGTCGTTCACCAGCGAGTATTTCGAAACGTTCGAGATGCGCGATCAGTTAGTCAATCAACCACGCTGCACGGTCTGCGAAGACTTGGCCACGTACTTCGCATTCCAGCTGAATGTTTACCGTGCCGGGGATTATTCATTGAGACCACCAACAGTTGGGTAAAACTGTGGAGTAGTGTTTACGAAATTTGAAGGTAGTGACTGTTTCGTTCAGTAAAATGAGTGGGTGTTGCCTGCTCGGTTGATGTTCTCGTGTTAACTTGAACCGCTGGCTAGAAACTCAGTGCGGAATGACAATGCGCCGTAGTCAATGGCGAAATGGCACTGAACATTCCTAGTTCCTTGATTTAGCTCCAGTTCATCAACGTCCATCCTTTATGGTAATTATTTCTTCTACGTTATTTCAAATCGTCGATCCGAGCAGCAGAAAAAGTCTGGCCATCCTTATGACTGTTATGACTTAGTGGATGAATGGCCAAATACTGTGCATGATGTCAAGAAGTCGTATGTTGTTAAAATCAGTGCGACTGGCTTTCTTAAACAAGTAAAATTAGGAATCTATGGACACGTTGATATAAGCGTCAACATCTTTAATAAACAAGACCAACAAAAACGAAGGGAACTTTGGCGGCGACAAGTCGTCCACCAGGTCAAAATCATACCTGGAATATGGTTCTCTGCAAGCAAGAAGGCAAACAAACGTGACCGTTCCGAACGATCAGCATTGGAGAGTGGCAAAAGTGAAATAGCCAAGGTGCTGTTGACGATAACCGAGACCTCTGTCACACCAAACTCCTTCAAACAGCGTACAATCCCAACATCTCGTTGTTCGCCATAGAAGCCATCATCAGCAGTTACTACGAGATTTCTCATACCTAGAAAACAATGTTCACAAATATACAGTCTGATTACCAATATACTAAATTATACAGTCAATCAAGAAATGGCCACTCGATGAGACATAATAAGCACTCAGTGCTGAAACTGTTTAGTTCCCCTCTTATGGAAAACAATTCGGATGATGATGTTACATTAAATGTTAGGTAAATCCCAAATGAGTTCAATCACAAGAGACATTGCGAGTGGCCAAGGTCAGTGACAATCCGTCATGGCTAGGGTGAGCAGAACGAGTGATTGGTTTAATGATTGGCAAGTGACTAACAGTATGTCGGGCGTAAAAGTGAGGAGTCTATCTATCGTTAGGTTTCGAAAGAAGAAATCAGGACGCTGAAAAATTACGAAGTTCCCACGACTCATATAGCAAGAACTGTACAGATAGTAAAGTGGTGCTCTTATGAAAGCTAGTTACAACGTGAACGGTCTAGTATTGGGTGTTGTATAGACCAGACACCACAAATATATTAAATGCTTCTATGTGTGTTCTCTATCATACACGTAAGCCACGCGAAATCAAGGTAACGTAATATCAATCGTCTTACTGTCGAGGTTGGTTAAGCCATGTACTCAGTATGCCGACGGAACACCTGCCACAAACCGCAAGGTTAAATACGGTTGCCGACTGCCGAAAAAAACAATGGCAAGAGGATGATGCAGCCACCCGACCTATACTGCTACCTTGCCGAGGTGGTCGGGCTTGTGTACTGTTTTGATCCGGTGGATAATGCTGATTAGGATTCCGGTCCTTCCAGGTGCAACCTTGTCAGACAGGCCAAAAGGGAGCAGTCAGACGAAA
>LUCH01001060.1:9574-69300 GCA_013368495.1 Paragonimus heterotremus
TCCACATGATCTGGTTGAGGCCAACTGAACTGTTCTTCAAAATGTTCAGCTCACCTGTCAAATCAGCGCTATTGACTGGTAGTAAGTGAACCATCTTTTTCACATATGGTCTCACTTACACCGACTCGACGGCCAGTACAACCACCGATCAGGGAAAAAAGCTTTCTGCTATTCCCAGATGAAAAGGCTTTTTCCATCTCTTGCGATTGTTCGACCAAGTAGTGCTCACGATCTTTGCGCAAACTTTTAGTTAGTTTGCGTTCAAGATCTTGAAGGTCGTCATCATATTCAGAACCAGGTGGGATCGAGCGACGCTTGTTCACGAGGTTTATCGAAGTGACGGAAATCCAGTTCTGTCGCAACTGAACAACTCCATCGGAACATGCCTGTTCACAGCATGCTTTCGTAGCTTTGTCGATTTATTCCCAGTGTTCCTTAGGATCTTTCATCTGACTCAAACTGGACAACTTCTTCACCAACGCCTTTTGGTAAGCCTTCTTCACACTCCCATCGCTCGAATGCCAGTTAAGTACCTTGCATTTACCAGCGTACGTCCTCTGGGCAAATGATAAAACAAAACAGGCACGCACAATAGCATGGTTCGAGTCCATGTAGTTGCTCCAAAGGACACGACAGTCCTTAACAGAGTGGCGCCACCTGTGGCTAACCGTTATATGACCCAGCTGTGTGTATGGTTGGGAAGCACACGGAGGTCTCCAAGTAACACAATGATTTTTCCTGTGTTGGAATGCGGTGCTCGAAATATAGAGACCGCGAGGTGCGCACAGCTGCAGCAGTCTTTCACCATTATCAGTCCGCTGTGCCCGGACACCAAACGTACCTCCTGGCCGCTTCTCATCCGGAGAAAGACGACCAAGCTGAGCGTTGAAATCGCCCGCTAGTATGATGATGTCTGAGTGTTTGATTTGCCTCCGAAGGTCAACGAGGGCGTCGTAGAACGCGTCCTTGGTAGCATCCGAACAGCTGTCCGTTGGAGTGCACGCCGATATAAGGAATATACGACGCCTTTCTGATTTGCGTCGACAGACTTTTATCGACGTATTGAGTCTGACGGCGCACAAGCGACTGTTCACTGGGATCCAATCGAGCAAGCATTGCTCCGCTCTGGAACTCAGTGCGATTCCCACTCCAGCTTGACGGCGAGATTCAGCTTCAGCGTCGCCAGAAACCCCGAGAGAGAAGCGCTTGGATCGACAATTACCTAGAGGTGAGCTCAAATGGATTGCCATACTAGAATCGTAGACTCGCTTCTCCGACACACAGTACACATCAAGCTCCTGACTTGAGAGAGTTCTAGCCAGAGCAGTTTGCTGACCGACTTGTCGGAGAGTGCGGACATTAAAAGCGCCAATGTTTACCAGTTGTCTTGGCCTCAGAAAACAATAATCGCCCGAAGGCATATGGAAGGCAGAAGAAATATGGGGTAAAACAGTAGGAGAAAGTCAAGATCGGTTAGTAATGTCACTGTCAAGGGAACGATAACTTCTGATACTTCCCGGTCATTTATGCCGCGAGAGGGGGTTGACTTGAGGGACCCCACCCCGAGCCTCTGACTCAATAGTCTGACTCACTTGGCAGTGAGGGGCTTGCCTAGCCCGAGGGTGCAGTGTATATGACATTGATGTCTCATTCTGAGCACTGCTGCGCGCATTGGATGTACTCGAAGCTACATCAGGCTTTTGGGAGATAACAAATGTTTTCCGACCGTATTGGATAATACGTCGGCGGTCACGGTCAACCGTTGGGCGATCGGTGTGCTCTTTGTTTGAGGGTACCTTTTCTAACCCCCTTCTTCCTGATACGGAAGATAGCAGTGCCGCAACTATAAAAATAGTTCTGATGTATGCCCATAGGATCGAACCTCACTATCTAAGCACTCCTACACGGTCAGCAGTGCGACATACAATCCTATGAGTGTAACTGCTTTTCGTCTGACTGCTTCCCTCTGGCCTGTCTGATAAGGTTGCACCTGGAAGAACCGGAGTCCTAGTTAGCATAGCCCGTCGGATCAAAGCGGTACACAAGCCCGACCACCTCGCCAAGGTAGACCCATGGGCCGTATGTTGAAGAGACACAAGATAGCATCCGTAAACAACGCTGCAATACATGCAATGAAACCTTTTTACTTCCGTCCTAGCAACGTAGGTTCCTTATTATCGGTTGTTTAAGTTCCGACTTGGGCGTTTCATGAACTGGATAGTATCCCCTCTCAATTTCTTGTCTCAACTACCTGTGGTGTCCCTTTTCTCATGACACTTGCTTTGGTTTCAACAGTTTTTCAACATATTAGAGTTAATGATGACGGTCATAACTTCGACTAAATATTCTGATATTCCTACCTAAAAAATAAAACAAATGACAACGTGATCTTGTAGATTTGTTAGTTGTCATCAGAAGATGTGAACGACGGACACCAGTTTCACTTTAGCCAACGAGATTCTGAAACTAATAGTAAGTATTGCTATTATTTATAACATGCCTACTGAGTGCTTCTAAGTAGTGAGGAATTAATGATAAAACGGCCGTTATGTGTATCGTTCTTATTTTGTAATGACAACCAACATCTTGTGAGCAGCACCTCTGCATCAGGCTACAATTGCTAAACAACTTATCTAGCCCAATGTATAGTCATTATCGCCTCCGTAACTTGCCTATCCTCCTTGGTGATTTGTTAGTTCTTCGCCTTAAACGTACCTTTGCGTGTGAAAAAAATGGAGAACGTACTGTGCTCGGTGTACTTAAGTAGGTTACATGTTTAAGATCAACCTGGGAGGTATTAATTGACGTTCTCTCAGTAATTCAGGTCAATGCAGCCAACTTGTAGTGAGCAGTGTAGTACACAACTCGGTGGTACGAACACTTGAAATTTGATCTCGGCCTGATAAGCCCAACAAAGAACAATGAAAAGCTTGCATGGTTCTGTTCGTTACGATCGCATATCTATTTGATTTTTTTGTATCAGCTCCCAAGGACGGTTTTATGGTGCCTGTTTACATGTAATCGACCAATTTACTCTGGTGTATGACAGTAAATGCTTCCCACAGTTTTGTTCATTTCTATCATTCTTTTCTTTGTTTCCGATTGATTGAGACTTTTTTTTCGAATTTTCAGGCAGTAACGGTCAGCAACGTTTTTGTATCGAGAGAGTCGGTGATGATTCCTGGCTCCCACGCAGTCACACTTGTTTCAACCGACTCGATTTGCCCCCCTATCGTTCGTTTGATCAGTTGAAGGAAAAGTTGACGCTTGCTATCGAGGAATCCGAAGGTTTTGGTCAGGAGTAGACCCGCTTCACAGTCAGTCGGTTGACTACCCTTCACGCTCTTTCGTTTTTGTGCTTGTGTTTGAGATAGAACCCATGCGGCTGTGTCTGGAGTTATTCAAGTAACCTCATCCCTTCCACTTCTTGACTTGTTACTTTTTCCTGTCATCAAGAAACCTGAGTCTGTGCTAACCATGAAGTCTTATTATCAGGTGACCGTTCTCCACTTGTGCAAATTCCCTGTTTGTGTGTGTGTATGTGCAGCAGGTGACAACAGAATAGGATGTCCTCTATCAGAGTTAGATTTATCACGGTCTCATCCGAGCCTATTCTCTCGTCTTTCTCTGTTGTGTTTGTCGATGATTCTGAGTGAATTAGTTTCCTCTTGTTCATTCTAACAAACCGACATGCACACATCTTTTGTCCACTTTTCACACGGATTGGTAATCAGCGTATGACTACAGTTCCGACTCCTCACCCATCCTCAAACTGATTTCCATTATGGTCTCTCGTGCTGTTCGTGGTCTATTTGTTTTTCTAATACGGATGGTATGGAATCGTTCTTTCCATGTTTGCCGAATAACTTTTTTAAAAATGTAATCGATAGGCTATCTGAACGACTATCTTTCTCACCGGCTATGCTGTCGTCTTTTTGCTCATTTATATATGAACACTTTACTTTGGTCAACTTAACGGACTGTTGCTCACTCTGTAAGTGAAAATTCCTATTTCTGCTTGACGACATCCGTTGAACATCAGATTGCTGAAGATGGTAAATGAACTAATCGGCTGCTCAACAGATGACCTGAATCCAACAAGCGAATAATCACTGTTCTCTGAGTCATTACTGGTAACATGTGAATCCACCTCCCATCGGATTCGAACTGCGTCAGATTATGTATCACCTGTTATATTATGGTATATGTTCCAGGATACGTTAATGGTCGTAGGAAATCCTGGGACCTGCGAAGATACTTATCGAAGCATACAAAGTAGCCATTGTCTAACCAGCGGTACGACAGTCATCGTTCCGAAACACTATCCTAGTTGATGTGCCGGCAACAACATCACCCACCGGTCAACAGGGACCCAATTTGTCACCCGACATGCGCCTTGAATGTAAAGAGCGAGGCACCAATCCCATGTGGGCAACGCAATTTTAGGTAGAGGACCTTCGCTATTAAAAAACAGTAACAACGGCACAGCTTAAGTTAGTTGTTTCCGAAATGCTATGGAATTCATTGGTGACTGTTAGGAAGATGTAAAAGCGAAGAAAAACCAGACATTGAAAGAGAAACGAATAACGTAGAAGACATCTGTCAGAGGAGTTGCACCAAATGCTGCCCGATCTTGTTTGTATGCTTTAGGGAATAATCCGAACTGGCCAGCTTTCGGTATGATCCGCAGACAGATTTGTGCGGTCGTTCGTGCAAATAATAAATACTTCATCACTACTCATTATTAGTGGCCAATCTACAAATAGATTACCGCTAAAACTTGTGTTCCTTTCATCTTCGAAACCTCTGATCGTCTATGTGAGACGACTACTGTTCCAAGCCCCAAAAAGAGATCGCCCTACAGAGGTCTTATTTTAGCTTGTAGGACCATGTATCGCGAATATCCTCAATCTGCGAAAGGTAGTAGTCTGACTTTTTTTATTTTGACGATCATTCGGAAACATTTGCAGCGTATGGCCCTCTTCCAAACTAGTCTGAAGCCATATTGCACATGGCCGACTTAAACGCCACATTCATCTTCCCAGTCAGTAAATTACCGGTTCCGTCTATTTTTGTTTTAATCCGTGAGCAAGTCGTTCGTAAGTTTTTCACAAATCTTCTTCATGACTGATTTTGATTACCTTTAGATGGTTTCGAAACTAACGAAATCCAGGCTTAATCGACATCATCTGCCCCTGAATCCTGTCGCGTGTTGGCGGATGGTCGCTAAATTGAACACGTTAAATGGTTCACACGTCCGGAGTTTAACGGGTACCTCTTAATTAAGTTGGCATATCCAATGGATAACATACTAATCGGCATTCCTCTGTGACGTAATGATCATGTCTTGTGTTTGCATAAATCACACACAGATATCCAGTAGAATCCCAATCTCTCTGCCATATGTAACTCTGCGCCGTCACAGGCTTCATCGTATGGTATGCAAACAATAAATCTGGTAACCATTGTTCCCAGTTACTGTCCCAGCCATTCCTTCATTGTAACACTGAACTGCTCCGTCAACCCGCTCGTCTGTGGATGCTACCGGAACGTTCTCAAGCGCTGATTTCCCCAGTTCTTTAACATTTGAAGTTGCCGATCCTCAAAACACAGACCCTGGTCCATGGTGACCCTCTGAGGTACTCCAAAACGAACTAGTACACTGTCGATGTAGACGTGTGCAACCGTTCCGCCCGTTTGGTCCCCCGTAGGAATGTCTTAGACTCATCGTGCGGAATGGTCGATCAATACAATCATATAAGGATTTACTCTTAGGCTTGTTAAGATTGGACTAAAAATAAGTATACCCCATGTTTGCGTGACTTGCGGTGTTGCTTTTGTTCCTTGATTCAGCTGACAGCTGAAGCATGTTCGAAATAAATCGGTGACATCCTTCCGTATCGTAAACCAAAATGCCTTCCGCCTTAATCACTCGAACACATGCCCCCGTACCATGTGAACACCTTTATGTGCCAGTCGGATTATGTGTTCCTTCTTGTCCACTGGAATAACTGACAGCTTTTGCAGTCGCAGCCCGTTTTGTACCTCCACGTCAATGACGAAGTTGGCCGTTTCCGTATGTAACTGGTCCCAGATGTACTTCTTCAACGTCATAGGTGATCCCTTGGATTTGGTTCCTTTCAGTTAATGTTCACATATTTCATGCATCTGGGGATCTTGTTGTTGATATCTCTTTGTCAGCAATCAGCACTCCGTTCACGCATATGGCTTCAATCGGCAGCTCATTTTCCTGAATTGGTCGCGACAGTGCGTCGGGCACCTCGTTGTTTCTACCATTGGCATGTCCAATGGTAAAGTCGAACTCTTGTAGTCGAAATACTCAGCGCACCTGTTGTCCTCGTGGATCTTTCGCTGTCTTCAGTCAGATTAGCCGTGGTCCGTCTCAAAATGGAAGGTCGTCGCTGTCAGGTAGGTCCTCCACTTTTCCAACGCTCAGATGATGGCTAGGCATTCTTTCTCCGTTGTAGAATGCTTTTCTCTGTTTCCGTCAATACTCGGCTAGCGTACTCAGTTGTCCCTTACGTTTGTGTACGAATTGCCGCGATCCTGGTATCACGCATTAACCAACAAAATGAATGGTTCATTCGGTTTTGGAATTGTAAGGCATCGTGGATTGGCAATAGCTCTATGTTTGATTTGGTTAAACGCTATCTCCAAGTCTTCAGTCTAGACAAATCTCTTCTTCATCAACAGTTTGAAGAGTTGATATACTATCTGAGAGAACCCAGACATCAGTTTTGTATCATAACCGATCATTCTGATATTTGAGTTGGAAAGTTCTTGATAGTTGTCAACCTCTCTGACGGTGGCTGAACTCCTCCGTTACCAACTTTGTCCCGATCAGACGCTTGAACTGTGGCTGATCCGACACTTCTTATTACTAAATTTTGGGCCGGCCGCATCCACTCGTCTGCTCGTAGTCTTTCTGCGTGTTCCGACGATGTATTGAAGACTATTGCGATGTCATCTCCATACACGGCCACATCTCCCTGACCGTCCAGAATGTGAATCAAGTGACGTCTGAAGGTTACTGAAGCGTTGCAAAGACCGAACAGCATCCTATGAAATTTGGATAGCCCTTAACTTTCGTGCCATTGGTAATTGACAGTAAGCGGAATGCATTTCTGCGAGAGATGTTATTTTGACTTTGTGTAGACGTGCAAAAATCTTCTTCATGTGTGACAACGGGAACGCATCTGTGATTTTCACTTGGTTTAGCCCTCCGAAGTCTGCACAACACTGGTAGATTCCATCCAGCTTCTCAATCAAAAGGACCGACGGTGAAAATGAGTTGCTTGTCCGTTGGCTTATTCCGTACTCCATCATCTATTTTAACTGCCTCTTTACCTCTGGAATCAACTTAAGTGGTACTGTCCTCTATATCGGCCTGCATCTCGTACTCGGCCGCAAGTCTATCGCATGTTCGATTTGCGTATCGAATCCGCATTGCGAATAGATGAACGAATTCATTGTTGAATGGCTGGAAAACCGGTTTTGATAAGGATTTGACAACGACTCTACCCATCTGGCATCGCTTTTTCGTCTTCTAGTCACAAAATTCCACAGTATCATCATTGCCATTGCTTCCCTTCGAGTTTGTGTTTGCTCTCAATTAGCACTGGAGATCGACATCTATCATCATTCTTTCCACGTTGCCAATTATTAACATTTTGTGTCATAGCTTGAAACTGCCTATCGGAATTTCAACATCCTGAATTCCCAGTATCTGCAACGCCATCCATCCGACCGCGATCACATTCTAGCTACCGAACTTAATGGACAATTCTTGTACTCGACACCCCAGCCTCACATCTACCACCGCGATCTTTTGTTCTTTGTCGGTCAGCACTTTTACTCGTGGAATGCCCCCACGACAGCGCGGTGCCACAGAAAAAAGGAAGAAAGACGTTTGTTAGAGCAATTGCTGGCAGTGTTCCACCCCATTACAAACAAAGCAACGATTGCAGTGGGTTTTTTCACATTCTCGTCGTGCTTGTAGTCTTCTCGGTTCCAGATTCATCTTCAAAATGTCGCTTATTTTCCTTCCCAAAACCACCGACTTCTAACCTTCCGACCACTGTTCGTACGGGTAGATGCTGCGCAATTCTGACCAGCCGCTCGATATATGTGCTTTCACAAGATTCAATCATGCGAACCTTCCCTTACGATTCTGGCGCCAAGATTTCGATGAACCACTTCTTCATCAATCTATCATTCGTTTTCTCGTCTGCTTCCGGCAAACCTAACGTCAGCTGCCATGCTGGGTGTCAATAATGAACCAGGAAGTTTCGAATGTCAAAACTCGGCGCCATAGAAACGGCCCACTGTCTGCTGTCCATCTTGTTCTTTAATAAACTCCTGGACTAGTGCCTGTCGCACTTTGTGATACGAGATTGCGAAATTCCTCTGTTAGACGAAGGTATAGACATTCTGCGCTCCTCTGGTGAGTAGTTTCCCAAGTGCTGTCAAAAAGTGTGCACTGCCTTTCCGTCCGTTGCATCTGCTCTAAGTGCTGACAGCCAATCTTTTACGTCTCCACCTGTGAATAGGCTTGGCCAAGACAAATTCGTTAAGTTCCATTCAGGCTACTATACAAGTGTAGTGAAAAGTCGTTCAATAAAGCAAGATCTTTCTGTCCAAGTTACATCTTCCCAAACTGCTCGTGAGCTGGCGGTTATCAACCTTGAATTCCAGTCCATAACGCAACGAGCCTTCCATTTAATTATCATGTGCGCCTCCGCGTGTCTTTTTGCATTTGGCTGTCGTTTCCTTTCGTGGATTTCCGCCATGAGCTTTGACCATTTCACATACTCACCCTTCTCAGTTCAGTTTGCTGAAAAAAAACAGCCGCGCACAGCTTAGTCAGGTTGACTTTATCGTATTGGAGCCAAGCTGTACTCCTGGAACTCACCCATGTACACTTATCGATGCTGCTTCCATCTTTTTAAAGGTCATTTGTACATTCTGTGTAATAAATATTCGGTCTTCATACTTGACATCGCGTCTGGTTAACACGTATCTGTGACTATTGACTAAATGCGTCACGCATCAAAAAATCTACTGTATCATGTTCCACTACACAGGAACCAAAACCTTACCTTAATCAGACAGTAAACCGCAGTATATTTTATCAGATTCCGTACTCCACTCAAAATCTATGTATACGAATCCGCCAATTACCGCACCGAGAACCATTTCATACAAAATTGCACTTCCATGTTCTTTTTTTACTTCTCCCCTGGTTACCTCAATATCCAAATACTTACTCATGTCTCACTACTGAATAGTGATAGTGTGAGTGATATAGCACGGCCGCTCTTCTTCATTACCCTAATACGTAAACTTTAAATTCACAAGAGATGCCCAAAATGTTCTCTGCGCTTTTACCTGCACAGAAACAAGCTCCTTAGACATGACAACAACATACGTCGTAAAGTAGCCTAACAGAGTGTATTGCATCCCGAGATTACGACTTCGCTGGAAATGCGCGTGCACATCCACCCGATCTAGTCAGTTAATCTGACCATGGTTTCGGTGGTGTGTTGTGCCCGTTCGCTCACCTGACATCGTTAGGGATCGTGGCCTTTTGGGTGAGCCCTTTGGTCTGGACTCTGAATTTTGAGGCCAGGACAATCGGTTTATGCTTGTTGGATAAGCGATCAGGTAATTAGTGTAACTGTTCTCTTTTGCTCGTTTCAAGACCTGCATTTGAGAAGCTGGGTGCAACTCAGATGCCGACGGTTGCAAACGATTGGAAACAATACGATTATTGATTCTGGCTGTCTCCGTGGCCAACAGTCACGAATGTACTCTGACAGAACAGACAAATAATTTTAACGGAAACCATCAAAACACGACGGCATAAAAAGCTGATAGATTTTCCGGAAAGGCATTCTTGTTCCACTCAAACATAACCGTACTGATAAGATCACAGACGACATCAGTGGAATAAACGTCAGAACAAAATGTTACTTAGACATGTATGTAAACCACAGTGCGCAGTGTGTTGTGCTTGCTCAGACCGAAACACCCTATAAAAAGGAAACCTATGGACATACGGTCTAAACTTACGTGCAGAAAGTACTGAATATCGCTAGTATCCTCAGAAAATTACTTTTCCTAAGGTGGGTGCATTCTGGAAGTTCTGTAGGTCAAGTTAATCCAAGAATACCAGAAGACAGGTAAAACTGGACGCATGCAACCAAACGCGTGCTTGCTTTGGCGATGTTTTGGTCATATTTTCTCCTAATTCGATATCAGTTTCAGATAGCCAAACCGTTTTCTCTGACAACTCATATCTCTGCGGTCGCTCTAGCCCGATAGCATAGGCGTTGCGTCGCAGACAGTAGAGCAAATGCACCCGTGTTTCATTGACGCATTGCGCGAGGGTCTACAACACCTGGCTCTGTAATCAAATGCAGTCAACGAACACTCACTATACTCATCCGAGGTATGGCTGTATCCATCACAACAGGGAGCACGCATCGTGCCCTCGCCCCCAATGTGTGCCGGTTCCGTGATCCACTAGCTCTTGCACAATAACTTTGTTAGAGATCATGTCAGCATAAGTATCCATGAGGTGAGCTTGCAAAAAATACAACGTTGCCGCCGTCTATGCGCCCGTTAGGTCTGCATGGCTGGGACGACTATGGATACATGAAGGCGTGTTACAGAAAACTCCCGGAAACTCTGAATCTGACAGGGGGTCACGCTAAAGTTATATTCAGTCTTGTCAACATTTAGAAGTTATAGGTAGAAACAAACAAACACGTTTTACAACATGCAGTTCCACAGAATGAGTTGATTCTAACAAAATTGCACACACCAGAGTAAGAGAGAAAAAACAGAGTTATTCCTTTGCCGTCAATAATTTGGATAAAGAACACTGTGGGCTGATATCGCACGATTTATGTCCGGACAAATTTCGCTGCATCTTTACGAGTGCATACTACAGACCATTTATACATCGGTATGAGTAAGCGAACAAGATATCAGATAAATTCAATAGTCAGAGTGCACAATCGCTGTCACTACCATAGTAGCGACAACCCTACAAACAGTTGTTTCTAAACACACAACACGGGTTTGAACTTTTGGATGTCAACAGCTTCAGCATAGCACAGTGTTCGTCTGTGTGACGTTGAGTAGATAACGCGAAATGCCGTTGTGGAGTCGCATTGGTGTCGCGTTATTAGAATATGACGCGCAATAGATGGTGCACGCTTCTTGTTTCTATGCGAGGCTTTGACGTCATGTTTTTGCGTGACCTGTTTCTTGACCCACTTTGGAATGTGCTCCATCACACCGGTTCGCAACTGGCACCCAGTCCTGTCTATGTAGGATGCTCCGCATCTACATCGATATCCATAGATAACGTTGGATTTGGCTGACTCGGGTACCGGTTGTTGCATACAGGGCGTCAGAATCCCGAATGTTCTGAACAGGATTACGGGGACAACTGCATCGTATGTTCTCGCGATAGAACTAATCAGACGACAGTGAATAAGTTGGCATACGTTATCACCGTTAAAAGGAAGACAAAAAAATATCTGCTTTTTAAACATTGTATCGGGTCGAATTCATGAGTTGTTTAAATCTCGCAATAAACGGTTTAGAGTAACCGTTTAGTTGTGGGGTGGTCTCTAATACGGCCGTCTCTTCTTGAACAGTATCTTCAGTGCAAATACGTCTGACCCGATCAAACAAGGTGCGCACTAAACTTTGTTTGCGGGATCGGGGAACAAAGCTTTCAAAATGCAAGTACTAACCTATCTAAGCACTCTTGCGATGGACGCTTCGTTGACTCGAGCCATTTGCATTTTTCCTGATGCATATATTCAAAAATGGTGAACTGTTTTCATTCTCGCCTTCCATACTGAAATGCATGTTTGGGTGCCAAACGATCTAGGAGCACTGATATATTGATCGCTTGGATGTAACCACGAATTCACCATGCTGCAACCAGATGAAGGATCGGGAACGGTTTTGCTGGACAGAGTTGACTACATCAATAAAATGCAACCTATTCTGAATGATTCTCTGAGATTCAAAAAAGATGAAAGACCGGACAACCCGATAGACGTTGAGTAATTTATCAACAAAAAATTGCAGGTAGTACTTGAAGTCAACTTCATCAATGAAATAACCTTTAAATCTCTAAAGTCAATTGGAATCCAGGTTCCCCTGAACGAATTTATCGAATTCCTGCTTCCTTATATGAGGGCGCACCATCTAGAAGTTGGAGTATTCGAAAGCGAACGGAAACAACTACTGCTGCTCTGCAGCAAAAACGTTAGCTTCGTTTTCCAAAACTCGGCCTACAGACAGATTGGTGAGATAGCTATGGGTAGCCCGCTCGGCCATATTCTGGCAGACATTTTTGTAGCAAAACTCGAGCAACAAGTGACAACACTTGTTTTCAGTGCAGCTATCCAAGCGATACGTCGATGGTATTTTTCTCATCGCACACGATCAGCTGCTAACACAGAGCTTAATTGATCGAATTAATACCTTGCACACAGACGAACACTGTGCTATGCTGAAGCTGTTGACATCCAAAAGTTCAAACCCGTGTTGTGTGTTCAGAAACAACTGTTTGTAGGGTTGTCGCTACTGTGGTAGTGACAATGATTGTGCAGTCTGACAGTTGAATTTATCTGGTATCTTGTTCGCTTACTCATACCGATGTATAAATGGTCTGTAGTATGCACTCGTAAAGATGCAGCGAAATTTGTCTGGACATAAATCGTGCAATATTAGCCCACAGTCTTCTGTATTCAAAACAAAGCCAACGAGGATTCCCGTTACAACGTGGTGGGCATAATTTCTTCGCTGTTCACACTTACTACGACCTCTCACAATCACAAATACTTTGCAACCAGCTCCTTGGGAAATGAATCACAAGGTTCAAATTTTTTTTTTGTTTCAGCTAGTCATTAAGGCCTATACTTTGCTTGACCGCTACTTGAACCGGATTTCAAGTTCTCATAAAGCAACCAGTCACCCGGCATTAGACTTCTGAATTAGTTTAGTTAATCTCTATGACATTTGTTTGTGAGCAGTTATGTTGATGTGATGTACACTACTGTCCAGCCTACAAGGCAGGTAGATTGTTCTGTGGTCAAATAGAGTCACTGACACAAATGACCAAGAGAGATGTGCGTTGTATCTCGAAGACTACCTGGCTCTCTGTGCTCAGTAACTTTGTGAAAGTATGCAATGCAATTCATACTTATTGGTTTGATATATCTAACACTAAACAAACTCGAGAAAGTGCCTGACTTACAGCTAACGCTTGTCTGATTTGTTTAATTATTTGGAAGCCAAAGTGCACTGACACGATGTGATTCGATATCTAACATTTCTCTGGCATTCCGAAGTATAACTGCGATAAAAATGTTCAAGCTACCTGATTGCCGATGAGAGTGGCTAAGTGATTAAGACCTGATAATTCAATAATGCCTACCATGGGATAAGTGGTCATCTCATGTTAAAGTGAATATGTTGTGTAGTGCCGACGAGCTTTGATAAGAACAAACTTGAGTCTAGTGATTTTTTCTAAGAAGGACTAGCTGGAAGTCTATCTGAACGGGAAACCTCCGACCGTGCTTGAGTGGTGTTCAAATTCTGTCAACCTAACACTCTATGATTGGCGTGATAGATGATTACATTGAACATATTTAATGAAATTTAGAATCTCTTTCATGACAAAGCTGGAGAACCAGCAAAGAAGTGACACATCCGGTTGAAAGAGCACACTTTTTTATTAAAGTAGATGGTTAAATTGTGTGGGCTGGAAAGAAGACAGAGTTTTTGCACCACTGAAAAAATATTTACATAACAATGCCACGTCATATTTAGGCTTCACGTAGTCTTAGTTCACAGTTCGGATGTTGATGTGTTTGGTGAAACATTATTTATAGGACTCCTGTGTCCGTCATTGTTCTTCGTCTTCCAAGTCACGGCTTGGAGTAGAGATTTTCAATTCCTTTCAAACTTTTGGTGCATCGCGAATCTAACGCATACTCTGGCATTTGTTTTTGTGTCTCCGACTCCGTTTCTTGACTGTTCCGGCAAAATTATCCTTATTGTAGCGAAAAAGGCGTTCAATAAAGCACAATCTTTATTGTCCGACTCGCTAGTTCTCACGCCACACGTGCGCTCGCGATTTTGAATCGCAATTCCAGTCCGCAACACCCCCAGGTTTCCGCTCACACGTCGTGTGCACTTCTACCCGGTTTAGGTGTGTGATTTACGCCTTCTATCTGGAGGTTTTCTGCTTGCCAACCTTCGTCCGTTGATCCGATTTCTTCGAGCGATGGCTTGTTCGGTCGCCCGTGCTGTCCTCCTTCCATCCACTGTGGGCTTTGATCGTACTCCACAACCGTGCCGAGATACTCTTGCGAGTGTTGGTATAATCAGGCCTTCAATTTGGTCATTCATTCTATTTCGGTCGCCATGTCTAGCCCGTTGGTCCGATCCGGTTGAGCGATGACTCATCCGGTCGCCCACGCCGTCCTTCATCCACTCGCGGTGGGTTTTTGAGCACACATCCCCCCTGTGTTGAGGTATTCCACCGAGAGTTGGAATGCTCGTACCACCTGCCTGACAGTCCACCACATTATGGTCACCGAGTAACAAAGTAGGCTTTATTCTGCCTCAAATCGAAATTATGCATTGTGTAACGGCTTTGTGTCTACACACAAGTCCAATGCAATGTGTGTAGTGCAAAACTGAAAGAACTCTAGGCGAAACGCCTTGTTGTGAGATTGTCGTGGTTCAACTGTGTGCTTTCTACCAATTGTCACATTAAATTCAGCGCATTATCTTGATGGCTGACAAATATCCCATCATAATATGCGTTACGCGCGCATCGTTTATGTTTGTGTGCGACTACTTTGTATATCTGAAGTGTACTGTTTGCCCGATGGAAATCAAGGTATTGATGCGTTGTCTACTACAGGGGAAACTCTTGATTTTGTTCATATTTATAGACTGAAAGTAACCTATCAATATTTTGGGGATCAGTTATTTACAATCAGCGAGTTTATGACCAGCGAGACAGTTAGACATGTGTGGAAATCAAGGCTGGATATCGGTTGTTTAGCCCAGCATCGATCGCCTATCTCATTGATATACCGTTATCAAGAGTTGAGATGGTAGACACATGAAGACGAAAATGTTTCACGTAGCCATACACCGAAATTGTGAGTTGAACGTAGGTTAAATGTGACCGTTACTGAGATTAAATTAAGAACAAATAGTGAAACAGAAGTACTTTAGAGTAACCGTTCGTTGTAGAATACATGATCATGAAATGCTGTTTCACTGTAGATGCCGTTACGTCCAACAAACCATCATGAAAAGCAGAATAGACTGAAAATTATGCTGCCTAAGTGAATCGATATAGGCAGACGAACGTGTCCAAGCTTAAGCGAACTGTTTTGAATCGGAGCACTTCAGCTAGGTCTCTACCCATGCTGAAAAAATCCTTCCGGTTCTTTAACTATAATACATCCGTATGAATGCGATAAAAACTGCAGTTTCTCGGAATCGATTAGTGTGACTCAAACGGTAGTGTGGTAACCTTTGAATTTCTTTTCAATACTTTCCTGGGTAGATAGCTCTGTTAGAGACTGGCATTAAACACCCCACTTTTTTAAAAAACCGTTTGGTTGTGATGTGCCTAGCTCTCTGTCTTTTCAGATTTTAGCCGAATTGATATTAGGCCTGTCATAGATATTCTGCCTCTGACTCATGTCTACCTATATCTCCCGCTCACAAAAGTTTTGCTTCTGGTATCTTTCTTTGAGTTTCACGATGCTGCAGTACGTCTAGAACGTCTATATTACTGTAGTGCATGGTGCATACGTACGTACACAGTAATCTCTCTGGAGTGGACGTTGTCTGCATCGACCAAAATTGTCCGCCAACTGAGGGGAGTTATTTCATAAAGTGTTACATGCCAATACGAATTGCAACTATTTCGACTAAATTATTTCTTCAACATGCGAAAGATAAGCCAACTCTGTTAGCAGAAGTGCCATTTGAGATAATGATCCAAAATGACCTTTCTTTTTTGCCTTTATTAAAGTACAGCTAGCTTAGACTAAACAGCCTAAACCCCTGGAACAGTTTCCAAACACAACAATACCACAAACTGTTGCCTCATGTGTGCATGTTGAATACTTTGCCCGAATTCTTTTCGTTATCCAACAACAAGAACGTTTCAGTTGCTTTTGAGTATAAGCTGAACGCGACTCACAACTGATCGTGGCTTTTGTATTCCCAAAGATATTTTGATCGCATCAGTCAACTCCGGATCTTAACTCCGACCACGATTTCACCAGGCGATCGTGTTGACAACCACCAGTGATCTCAAATTAGGCACGACCGAACTGTATTTAAACGTTGAACTCCCTTCATTCACAACTAGTTCTCAAATTGTCCGACAGCTGTTTGATTGCCAATAGCTACGTCATGTAATTCTATACACAAAACAGTAAACGCCGAGCTGTTCACATTACCATTTTCTGCAAAAGTTCTCCATTCAGGCAATTTCGAAATCAGTTTGATCAGGTCTTTATGGTCAGAATCAAACAACGGAGACGGATGGTCTCATATAATTGTTCAATTCAGCGTGTAGTGACAACAGGAGCATCTCAGTAGAAAAAACGAAGACGTGTATGTTCGGGACCGCACACACGGAAAAGTAGCTTGCTGGTTGAAGAAAGCACCCAGCAAGTTTGATGTGTCAATTCGTTCTACTTAGCATTTTACCTTCATTTCTTGGATGCTTCCGCATTCAAACTGGAGCTTAACAAATGTGTTGCAAGACGTAAGCACTAATTTTATAGTGCCAAAATAGACGGATTTTGAATTTATCTTTGAAAGAAAAGTTCCAGTTGTGTAGTTATTATCGCGTATTTGCAAATTTGGCGCCATTTGCGAAAAACTTCATTTCATTCGTGAACACTGAGTTGTCTGCGGCTCGGCGCCAAGTTGTACGAAGTTTATGCAATATTTTAGACTCCCTTCATCACAAACAAGAAGAGGCTTTAACCTCTCTGATGCACTGTTGCTTCATACTAGAGTTGTTCCCACTCTTTAATATTTTAAACCAATAACGTGCTTATTAAACTTGTTTCATCGCATCGAGAAATGTATTCAGGTCAATGGCTGTTCCATAATGTTGAAGCATATTCCGGCATGTTTGATGACTATCAACCCGTATCCTCATCACTTGGTATCTGGGAGCCAAAGTTTTTAATGTTGTTCATACTCAAGAGGTCAGTGATTGTATACTCACCGCTGTACGCGTAATTTCATGGAGGGTTCTTTGCTTTCTCTTGAAACAACGCTTTTACAACCACAGTAATCGATTGTTACGAGCTTCGAGGAAACAGACATCAGTGTGATAAGTGCTCCTGCTTGCATACGTCCCTCGCGTTTCGGCTGCCAGAAATATCCTGTCTCAACCTGTTTTTAATTTCTTTGTCATAAGTGTTAGGCTGTTCTCTGTTAATATCGTTTTTAGATACAGTGTCTCTCAGTGGTGCACGTTTCTTGTGATGTCTAATCACTTGTTTTTTGCCTCTCAAATACAATCAAAGAAATTTCAACTATCCCTCTAATGGAGAATATGGGGAGATTTTGTCCACAACCATAGAATTTCTGGACAAACCAATCACATGGATATTAACGCGCGAGCTAAGCCGCATTGTCAGTCTTATTTTCAGAGGGTGAGTAACACTCAGACATGGAATCATGTGAACAGATGTCTCTGTGGTCCATCCAGCCAATGCTAGTTAGCCAAGTAGTAGGCTAGCATGAAAGTGGAACCCTTTACTCTGAGACACGAAAGTGAGGAGACTCTAACGATAAGTTTCACTTTGGGAAAAAAGATGGCAGATATAAAGCAATAAGAGTATATAAATGCTCAACAGTTGCTGTTCGGGATTCGGTGTAGGACAGTGTTGAGGATGAATATCGCACGGATGAACGCCTGCTAAATAGCTGACGTTTCAGCACCCCAAGTCGGTTACATACTTCGATAAAGCGTACGTTTCTGTTCGCGGACAACAGCGCGCTGGTTGTACACAGTGAAGATAAACTACGGAAACTCGCTACGGCTTTCACGAACGCGGCATCCAAATTTGAAATAGATATCAACACAGGCTAGAAAATCTTTTCATCCAGCCTTCTCTTTAAGGAGTTGTTCCTGCACCTGCGCCTGAAATTCATATCAGTGGAGACACAGTCGATAGCTTCACAGACTTTTGCTATTTGGGTGTTAGTCTGCCAACAGAGTTATCTGCTGACCGCGAGTTCGTGTAACGGGGCTTGTGCTGTTTTCGGAAGTCGTGGAAGACGTGTCTGAAAGGACCACAGTTTAAAGATGTTCACTAAGCTGTTTGTCTACCGCTCAATTGTGCTGTGTATACTGCTGTACGGCAGTGGAACTTTGACATTGTATCGGCGGAATGTGCGGTATCTGAGCTGTTTCCGTTTTCAATGTCTAAGACGCATCTTGCCTATTCGGTGGTCGTACATGGTTCCGAACACTGAGATACTGTGGTAAGCGGACAGAGACGTAATGGAAGCCATGCTAATGTTGAATCAGTTCCTTTGGCTAGATCACGTCCGTCAAATGAATGATAAACGTATTCCGAAGCAGCTGTTGTATGGACAATTGAAATCAGGAAAGCGAAATCTTGTTGGTCGAAAACAGGGATACCAGGATGTTATCCAGGTAGTTCATTCTCGTTGGTCTTAGATGTTGGGCAGGTTTAGCGTTGAACCGGCCGGTCTGGAGAAATACGATCCGGACGGACGTTCGAACGTTCAGTGAGCAATTGTTGCGCGACCGTGAAATGTAGCGCGCAATACTTAAGGGAACCATCGGTTCCATAGGTCGTGATGACATGACTATATGACGTTGCGATGAGTGCGACCGTGAATTATCTGACTGTTTGAGATTAGTAGGTCACTAACGTACTCACAGTACACTGTCAACCAAGAGACAACGAGTACGTTAGACTGAAGTATGCCATATCAGTTATATCCATTTTCTCTCGTTCGCATTGACCAACGACTGCCGTCGTTTGGCAACTCACTTACTCGTCTTTAAACACCCGAGTCCTTGTGACCTTCTACGTCTCCTTTTCTTCAGGTTTGTTGGTGTATTGTGTGGTAAATGTTTTTGTCTGTAAACTATTACTTTCATTATATTTTCAGTATTTTTCTCACCAGTCTAGAACTTACCATTGGGTGTGCTCTCAATCCCTTTGTCTATTTATTGAGAGATGCAGATTCCATTTTCGCGCTAACCTATCAACTGGTTAACCAGCATTAACCTGCAGGACAACGGCCTCACTTATTGCTAGAGCGTCCATTCTGTTACCGTCCCAAACCGCCTTCATCCTGAGAAAGAAAAAAACGATTAGCTCAGTCCTAGTTAGCGGAACTGTTCAGAGCGGTCGAGATTTTTTATGTCGCTATGCTCATTAGTGACCCTAACTCTTTTTTTCGGCAACTGTCCTCTTTGATATCTTGAGGATGTTTGGTCACTACGTCCCATACAAATACTTTGTGTTTGTCACCTTTGTCGGGCCCACACGTGTTGGGAAGGGACAAAGCGGTTTTCTTTGTACGCAACTTTCGGCTTGTCTTGGGAACAAACCGCGGGACAGTTGCGGTATTTTCAGGATCAAGATTTTCCTTGTTACTTATTGCCGGTACGATAATCCGATTTTTACCAAGCACATCACTATATCGAGAACGAACTAGCGTATCGTTGAGAGGGTTTACAACACTCACACCTACCGGTCTTATTGCTTCGGGGTTTACACTGAATACATAGTGTTTGAGTGGAGGCATAAGTGGTGCGATGTAAGCTACTTGTAGTAACGTTTAAACACAGGCGTCCTTTGTCTTCGGTCACTATGACAGGCTAATATGATACAGATGCCGCTGACTACATAAATGCTCAGCATATGGATGCGACGTTCGTGGTCCAGCGGAGGGGATGGCCGTTATTTGGATATAACTGCTTGATAAGTAACCATGTAAGCACATACGATCAGAATACAACCGATAAAATAGTGCGTAACCCCGGAAAATCTAGACAACTCTAAATCATGGATGAAACGATTGGTTTAGACAGTCATTGCGAACAAGCTTATTCCTCGGTTCCACTTACTAATAACTCCAGTATGCATCGGTCGCGTGCCTCATTAGTCCTGTTCTCTAATCTACACATATTTGTGACTTTACTGGGGCAGTAATCACATTCGGAGGCGCTCATATAAATGAAGGTTAGTCGAGCAAAGAGGAATCAACTGGTTAGCATCTGTTAGGGATGGCAATTTTTTGGTGCGTGTCTTCGTTTTCAACTGAGGTATATTTTCACATCGTGATAATTGCTCACCTTCACAGCTAGGCCACGTGTTGACTCGAAGCTTCTGAGTTTGAAATGTCTCGTTTGTATACAGTATTGTTGCAACCGTGCCTTTCCACCTACAGCTTACAACTATGGATGAACATTTCGCTTTTATCTCACGAAATCGTTCGTTTTAATATAAATGGGCCTATATAATCACCGACCTAAAAGGAAAACAGAACAATTGTAACCGCCTATGGCCTCGTTTGCCTCGCCAATAAAGCTCACTATCACGTCTGGTCTTTTACTGCTCTGGCTGAAAAGGAACCAAGGTAGACACGACAAAACAAATCGGGAAAAGAGTGAACTGAATAAGACCTTAATGCTCGAACAACTTCAGCAGTTGCTTCTGCAACGAAATAATCATCATGAGGACCCGTAATAGAAACTTTTTTAAGCATAGTTACACAACTTCGGAGTTCAGAATTCCACTCATAAAATGAATGAGTGAATGGCAGAATTTTCGTTGTGGGAGCGGTAGTGAAACCATTGAACGAAGTTACTTTCGATTCTTTATTGAACCCGATATTCGCGACTCGTCTCAAGAAGTACGAGAGCGTCTTCTGAAAGGCTACACCGCCAAGCATGATAGTACCTGACAAACCAAGGTGCCACTACAAAAACTGGGTGTAACAGTCCACGAAAATTGATCAACTCCAGTCTGTCTAAAAATTCTCGGAGTTCACAGTTTGATGAAACGACGCAAATCCCGATACGCCCCAAACATTTGACACGAACGCCTGCAAGTGGTGTAGAATGGCACTAATGACTTCATAACCAACCACAAGAATTGTCAGCAAACAGTACGGTAGCTTCGGACTTCGCAGAATCTGTGATGATCGATTGTCATATCTCACCTTTGCCCATGAGATCCAGTCACTTTAGGTGACAGATATCTGCACGCGTATTTTCAGCAGGATCGAACAAAACTCTGTAATGACTCTCCAAACCGTTACAACAGAACGTCGAGGCTTAACTATTGTCAAACGTGACACGACCATGATAATATGACCACAGTCCAACACATTTTTCGGTTTTTTCTGAACAGTTATCTAGATAAGTTCAAATTAGAAACGAGTACTGTCTGCAGGGCAATCACACAATGCCCCGTACAGCTTGCTAGTATAAAGAAAATGGTATAACACCCGGCTATTGTCCCAATAAAGAGCAAAGATTCATCAAATATGGTCATGAAGACCACAAGGACGACTGCAGACTATCCCGAAAGCAGTACAGACTAACTTCCGATCAGTTTCGTAGTCGACGAAAGGCAAAACCATACAATTCCCAGGCATTTACACCCACGTGCAGCGTCATCGTTGGCATAACACTTATGCGCATGATGGTTAACATCAGTTTCAGCTGGAAACTGCTTCAACTATAACCTTAAGTTTGTATCCTACCCGGAGTTTGGTATGAAATACCAAGTGAGAGGAAGTTGGCAAACCGCCAGAAATCTTTCCGATGACAGTCTACAGCTATGTGGAATAGTTGATTGAGCAGTCATTTTAGGCACTTAAAACAATTCGTCCCCTTTGTGAACTTGAATAGGGCAATGAAAAGACGTAAATTATGTGATGTTCTCCGAAATAACATTTCATACATTCTGATCACACATGGAAACGTAACTAATTTTAAACATTGAGATATGGTTACATAGAGCGGAAATAATGACTTAGGGGATTAGACAGACAGACACGGAAATGAAGATCAAACATATGAGGATGCTGACTACTGTACATTTGATCTTCATTTCCGTGTCTGTCTGTCTAATCCCCTAAGCCATTATTTCCGCTCTATGGAACCATAACTTAATGTTTTAAATTAGTTACATTTCCATGTGTGATCAGAATGTATGAAATGTTATTTCGGAGAACATCACATGATTTACGTCTTCTTACTGCCTTAGTTTAGGCACTCTTTAAACAGCAGACACCTTATGTTACTAAATTTCCTCCTACTGGATTCGATGTAGCTCATAGGTTAACCAATCAAAATAATCTACAATCGGATGCGGTCGAAAATGCCTCCAAATTCACTAGCCCCCCAGTAGTATGTTCATAGCTAGCTGACCAGTTGAAGGTTCGGTATACAACGGTGTTTGCAAAGACTATTGGTTACTGACGAGAATGGAAACCCAGTCTGGCAGTAATTTGAGATACGAATCCCCCACGCTATCCAAAGCTTTCAGTGTCCCATGCTGCGCTTCCAGCTGTTGATCACAAATTTGACTAGTTTCGAGAAATGGACATCAGTCAGCCAGTCGACTATTCAGCGCACTGATGTATTTGTCAGTCGAAGAATGAAAATAAATGATCTAGAAATCCATAACACTCATTTTTGATCAACTTGTTCTCCACACTTAAGCCCTCAACATAAACGTATGTGATTATCAAGGGTGCAAAATAGGAGAGCAGAAGTTTATGATTGAACTCAGTTGACGGTTTTGTAGTTTACTCTTCTCAGTTGCATCAATAAATTAGCACATTTCTTCGACGGGGAGGGATTAGAACATGAAGTTGCAACGTACGCTATAAGAACCGATGTCGATTTTTCCTAATGATGTGTATTTCAGGAATTATGATGGTTTGGCGAACAGTCTGTTTTCGGTTACTCATCATCGGGCCAATTACATAACGTTTTATATCATCATGATTGTCATGTAACTGACCCGATGATAAATAGTCGGAATCAGACTGTTCGCCAAATCATCATTGTTTCTGATGAGCCCGTGGTGACTATACGAAACGTTGGTGTGCATTTCTATCGTTCTTTTCGGTAGATATTTCTTTTGGAGGGAGGAGACGATTTCTGATCCCATGTGAAAAATTAAAAATGCATGAGGAAGTGTTGCACAGAGTTATTAGTCCAACCATTTGTTGACTGAACACACACACAAACAGTCTTGAGAACCTTTTTAACCAGTTTTATATCACTGTTGTCTTAACATTTCCTGATGTCAAGTTACCGAAAAAAAAACTGAAGTTACTTTGTACAAATAGTATGACACGAATTCTTCAGGTTCGCTCATTATAAACGTAACAAGTCGGAAAGTTCATTTTGTTTCCTGTTCGTATGTCGTCAATTTAAATAGTTCATTGTATAATTTTGCTAGATGATTCACACCTATGACTATCTTTATATCTGCCATGTTTGTATGCTTTTTCACGTGCTAAGGACGATACGCCGATATGTAGATTAGTAACAGTAGTCATAGTGACCATTGTTGTAATCCGATTTCACCATACGGTTCTAAGTTTTTGACTTTCTGCCCTGGTGATTCATCGTGGTGGACGACTTAAACGGACTATAGTTAACGCCCCTGCTTAGTTCTCAATTCCCTGCTACTGTTCGGAACATTGGTTTCAATGTCCTATAACAAGTAAGCTTCATGATGTTGAGTAGCACATTGGTCAATGAACATATAGGTGAATGGTATTTGATAAAATGAGGTAACTGTGAACTTCACGTCGGAAACGAATACCTTCTTTATACTTTGACTGCTACCTCTGTTTACTTAGTTGGATCTTGGAGAATGATGACAAACTAATTGAGAATTTCATGTCTATTCATCATAATGTAATTATGTGACTTCTAAGTTCCGTTCGCTTGACGCAAATAGCAAGATCCAGTGGATGCCCATACTGGTTTTGGCTGTCGGGTAACAGTCTGAATTATTCCCGCGACAAAGCTTCAGAGGATTAAATTCCTAGAACATTTACAGAATCTGTGTTGGACAGTTTGAAAATACAAGTTTACTCAGTAGATTGTCTCGATTTCAGAGGGTCAGCAGTAAAATAACGGCGAATAGTAAAATCACAGATGAATGAGCGGACAAGATAGTCAACCACTGTTTATCAAGCATACAACAATCGCAATGCAACGTGAAGTGGCCAACATCAAGAGTGAGAGAACGAAATTAGTTTCCTTCTATCGTCATTGTTCTAATAAGTAAGTCATCTGATTTCTCGGTTCGGCGTCCTTAATATGTGCATCAAGTCTGTGTTTGAATTCACCTACCGATTATACAGTTACGATAAGATCTGTTAGGTTGTTTCAGATAAGGTACACTCGGGCGCTAAAAGAGTGTTCTCTGTAAGTCAAACGGCTCAGTTACTGTTGAAACTTTAGCGACTTACCGCTGGGATGGTTGGTTTCATTGGGCATAAGTACCTTCCCTAAACAGATTTTGATGTTGATGAAGGATCCTAAGTACCATAATTATAATATACCTGTAGTACATTGACAACTGCCTCAGTTTGCTCAACCTATCTAGGTAGAGTAAAAGGATAGCGTCCAAACCCACTGCTACATTTATCAAACAAAGATGACTTTGGTTTATTCGCTTTGCGTTAGAAACCTCTTGCATAAGATCATCTTGCTTCCTGGAAATCTCACTTAAAGCTAGTTGATTACGCCTACCTCTTTTAGGCTTTTAATCAAATCTGCAAATGTGGTTGTTATTACTAAGCACCCACCTTGGAACTGCAGTTATTCTATGCAATGAATCATTGCCAAAGTTGTCAACAAAGTAATGGGTAACTTTTCTGGTCCAACAGGGTGCATGATGCCTGAACATGCAAACAGAATACTTGATTCTTTTGAATTATATCTTGGTGATCGATAGGAGAAGATTGAACGTTCAAAAAGATATGTATTGACTTTATTGACGTTAACTGTGTACACAAATGGACTAAAACAGTCCATTCGGAAACCACATACTGTTTATGACAGTACCCTAAGATGTGGTAAGATAGTGCCAGAAGAACCATTGACTCAAAGACCATGGGATTCGATCTGCGCACACTGCGATCTAAGGACAGGTTTGTAGAGAAGCACGGAAAACTGTGTTGGATGAACACAACATTAAGACAAACTTTTTCATCACTTTATGAGTATCATATCTTGTCACCTTTATTTCACAGTTGAAATTGACCCTATTCAAAATGCACAAAGAGGTTCACAACATCCCGTCAACTCTCTCGTTTAGACAATCTGTTTCAACTGAGGCAATTCTTTCTTATGGAGATGATGGAAGTACTTTGCTTTGAATGTAAAGAAACCCTGACTAACTTTTTCACTTGTCAAGAAATCTGCTCATACTTACTCTTTATCAACACATCAAGCGTGACTTGCGGAAACCGCAGTATCAGGTGCGCTACTCTGCTTACTTCAAACATCTACTCGGTGATCGGTTATGTTTTATCACGAACTGTTAGAAGATTGTCATCGGCTCAAATTAAATCTGTAGCTTCTACAATTCAAACGGAGCCATCCGATAGCTTTGACATCAGAATCATTGCTATGAAAAGAAATTAAGCTGGTCTATTCACGCTCATGTCTGATAATCTGTTGTTTGCAGTATACCAGATAGATTGTAATTGGATTTCTGTTTTATCATCCAGTCGTTTCGTCATTTTTATCCACATACTTCCTATTAACGCCCTCATTGTTATTCACATTTCTAACACGTTTCACAGAAACTATTGTATAATCTACTGGTCTGTTTTCTTAAACCGGACGAGATTTGCACGTGCATTTTCTATCTCGTTCAGTCTGAACCGTTCCTATTTTCGGCCACGTAAACCGTGTGAATGATTTACTAAGCCGCTTCTGCTACCATTCCACATTCCTGCTATGGCCTACGTTCATCACAGAAACATTGCTTTTTGTATCCATAAAATCCAGTAATATGAAACAGATTAAGATATGTTTGATGAGATGTTTTTCTCTCTCTCTCCGGTATTTCATAAACATGTGGTCTCTCGATCTTGGAATTTCACCTGTACATTAATATTTATTTGGTTTACATTGCCTTTAACTATGGTAAACGATTTGCGAGCTCGGTCGAAGCCGGTGCAAACAGAATAATCCGCAGGTTTTTTTTCATCGATGACAACTTTGTTGTTGATGGATAATTTGTCAACTGTGTATCATCAGAATTCAATTATGCAAACACTCGTTTTTGATCATCCTCATCAGGGCTATACGATTACATAAGCTATGTGAGGAGTATATATTCAATTCCATGCGTTCGAAATAAGCTAAGCCAAAATAGATATCCTCAATGGTACCAGAACGTAAACATATAACCAAAAATTGGACGTGAACTCATCTAGACGGTGGATGAGAAACTCATTTTTTCCACTCCACCATACAATGAGGAAGTTACCGGTGAGGCTATCGTTCACCGAGTGTAGTTTCTGGTACAGTTTAAAGTACCTATCTTACGACACTGGTCATTTTACTTTTCAATACCTGTCCTGATCCCTGTGTCATCAGCCTCACGTTCGGCATGTCTGTGCTTGAACAGGGGCGAAAATCATGTTTTGCTTCCTTTTGAAACTGACTGGCTGTAATGTTCTATGGAAACGTGATAGCTGCGAGAACTGTTATCGATGCACACCTTATGCACACTAATCTACGCCTTAGGACAGCCTTGTGCATACACAATGGCTTATTGGTCAATATCTACTGCACCTAAACTAACATGATGTATATTTGGACAAATTCAGTTAGTCAGGACGCACATGTAACTTATCACGAGCAAAACTGTCTGCTGAGGTAGTTCGAATAAACGAAGGCACTAATAAACTAACTTGTCTCTGCCTGCCCATCAGGCCAGTTACCATCCAAAAGGCATAGTTACTAGAATGAGTTATTACAGATTCCATACACAACTGTCGGACTGAGTTATGCGGAATTACCGCACCAAACCTGGCCTTTGATTGATTGTATGAAAGTTTAATGTTCGTATGAAACCATTCGTGGGTGCAGAATCCAGGGTCACGCAACCGGATACTAATGGTCTGGATAATCGCCAACTATCTGGCTAGCATTAATCCCTGGCCAGGTCGTACGCATTAGCGAGTCGGCTGTAATGTCGTCTTTCTCGCGTAGTAGCCAACGGAACTCACTCAGCTGGAAACAACTGCGTTAAAACTGATCATGTTCATACAATCATCTACCACCATTGGTCTATCGAGCAATGGTAACTCACTAGATCGTCCCTCATAATACTTGTTCAATCGAACAGCTTGAATTGCAACCCGAGAAATGGAAGTTGTGAGCACTACCGTCCATTAGAAATGAGTCAGAAAGTAGACCACAGAGACCCTGACTATATTGTGGTAGGCAAGTACCATACAACACATGATGGAGAGCAAATCAGGAGTGACGACTATATACGACCGTTGTTGCGTTAGAAACAATCAGGTTGTGGTGACTTCAGTTGACAAACAGACGTTACGGTTCTGGCAGTGCTTAAATAGGCAGGGATCCGATTACACAGCTGCCAGCTAATTGGCTAACCAAAGCGATACGGAAACATTCACCAGAGATTGTATAGGCCTGAAACAATGTGAACTGAAATGGTCCAGCTTTACTTCAAACAACTAATATTCCATTCCACCCATCGGTTTGCACAATCTCGCAGATGATGAAACCCCCGAAACTAGATCAATCAATGTTGCGTGATTCTCATTGCATGGTTTGTTTGTGGATAGGTCCCTTTAAATTACCATAGTGGTTGATCAACGTCGTAGCCTGCCAAAAACATACCATCAGAGCATCATAAACCAATCATCCAGAAATGGTTCGAGAAGCTGCAATTATTTGTAATTCATCTGGTTCTATAACTTTTCCTATCACGCCTCGTCCAAGCTCCGTTTGGTTTCGTGTTCGACAAGTGAACCGTGGGACCGGAAATAGTCTGTCGGCTGTCGATCACATTATTCACTCGCGTGATTTTCTTCATGTGCTTGTGGATCACGGGATCTAAAAACAAGATCGGTGGTAGGCTGCCTGTCATGAACGCGATGAAAACAAACGTTTGAATAAATTTTCCGACTAGCACTCAAACTGGAATATTCCAGAGGCTGATCTACAGTCCAAAACTTTCAACTTTGGTCTTTTATTTGATGAAGATCATGCGCAGTTTCTTTTTTGGAAACGTCATTTTTCATGCACTCGTCAGTATCCACTAAAGTCTCAGAGGGAATAAACCATCTTATTATAAACATGTGGATCTCCTGTCTCTTGTAAGCCCAAGATTCCTTCCAGTGGGTTGGAAGATGATCACTTCTAGTGAACGATAGTGACAGGAAATCCATAGAAGATATGGAGATTTAGATCCCGGAAGTTTCTGATCTTGAAAAATTTCCATTTTCCACATTGATTACCGGTTGTGATCGTCAACTAGAACAATGTTGCTTGCTGTTTCACTTTGAAAACTTCCGGTTAGGCCTTCTTCTTTCAACTATGTATCTCTGACTTGTGTTGACGATCTACTCACATTTCATCTTATTATTATACAAATACTGAGATTTCATCTTTTTGAACACACTGGATGATGCTAGTTCTGTCCTGTTTCACCTTGTTGATATAATCATAGAAAAACTTGCCACACATTCGAAACCAATGTTTGACTGGAACAGAATGTGAATGTACCAGTCTCGCGTCCAGACAAAGCATTAAGTATGCGAGCATACATTCGAGTCGTTTTGGTAACAGGGCGGGGGCGTTTGTTGGGTATGGG
This sequence comes from Paragonimus heterotremus, assembly GCA_013368495.1. Classification (NCBI taxonomy): domain Eukaryota; kingdom Metazoa; phylum Platyhelminthes; class Trematoda; order Plagiorchiida; family Troglotrematidae; genus Paragonimus; species Paragonimus heterotremus. The sequence continues at coordinate 38,572 of LUCH01001060.1, forward strand.
TTTCTCTTGGAGTGATGATGCGATCTATCGTTGCCAGCCGACGTGCGTTGGTATACATACTCAAGAGCTCACCAAGGTGCTTAACGTTTAGTCTCGTAAAGGAGGTGTCATCTATGCAGAAGAAGCATGTCATTAGGTTTGCGAATCCGCTTTGTTCATATTTCGTGTGGCAGTGTACTTTGTGAAAGCCTTGTTCGAAACGCTTTTCCCGTACCTTGTACTTGACATTCATGGTTAAATGAGGGGCGAAATATTGACCTGGGTTATTTAGCTCTCAATTTGGTAACTAAGCTATCCGAGTCTATTGCCGTCAACCAATGATGATAACAATAATAGAATCAAAAATAATAAGCCAGAATAAAATCGGTACTCGAGTCTAGGGCTTCTTTTCGAAGATGATGGGCTGGAAAGTCTATAAGAATTCGACAGCTGTGATTAATTGTTAGTGATGTTCAATTTATATGAAAAACCAAACTCTCTTGCTACTCATCAGTACATTTGAAAAGGTTGCAATTTTCTTGGCTGAAAGTCGCTTGTCAATTGTAAGCCTAGCTTTTCATTAGAGATAGCATTGATCAGAATGTGAAAATGTCGGGGCTGATCTAGTTGGATGAGCCCATATCTGAGACCATGTTATTTTGAGTAAAAGGGGGAAACACAACTGATGGCACCCGCACGTTGCTGGATTGGTAAGTTGTGACGAACCAGAGGACTATCACATAACCATGATGAGTAGTATCGTACCTATGAGGAACAGAATGAGAAATCTGCCTAATTTCAAAACCTAGTAGGTTAACAATATGCTGTTAAGCCTGAATGTCGATATGTATACCAGTGAGCATCAGTAGAAGTCAACTGAATGGTCATTCTAGCGAGCACAACATTACTAAGTTTCGGTGTATTCGTGATACCACCAGCATACAGCCAACTGTTGCTATAAGCAGTTTGCGAGAAAAATTGTTGGTTTTACGTTGGCGACTGATGAGATTCAATCGAAATGTTAACATCTCGTGATATATCTTCTCTCTGTTTTGAATAAACTGTAAGTCAGTCAAATATTCACACCGCACACTGCCGTTGCTATACGCGATCCTCTCTCGATCAACCCTCTGGATGATGCGGTTACGCGTTTCTTCAAAGTTACGGTAGTCCCCGCGTCCTGTAGACTTGTCATTTCAATGAGATTGAAATCCGGCATCTGAACCATCGAGCCCGTGTTTGGCAGTGACCTTCTTGGTTCAGCCAATCATGTGATGAATTGGTGGCTTTGATGGACCTGCGTGTACTCACTCTTCACAATGCCGACGGAGTTAATTTAAAAAGTCAACCCCATCACATTACCTACATGACTTCCATGTTCACGTTTGTGTAGATTGCTATGCCGTCAGGCTAGTGACTCATTAATTGGAAATGCCTAAGGTTATTATAGTGGTCATGTACATGATGGACACCCTTCAAGTGTACGATCCCAACCAAGGACTCCAGCAAGAGAGTTCTGCTTTTTATGATCTTCCAGACATTTATTCAGCCCAATATCTAATCGCGGCAACCAGAGATAGTAAATGCACGGATTGTGAACAGCAATAAGCCTAACAGCATATATTTCTCGAAGCAGGTAGTGGAAAACTATAGAACACTTCCAGCATTGTAGAGGATTTGGGTGCAGATTGTAAAATACATTCTAGAACTGTCAGCCACCACGCAACTGTTGTGCCCGAGGATATGATGTATATGAACCAGACTTGAGTGAAGATAGCGTATCTATGTATGGCGCGAAAACACTTCTGGATAGCCCATTTGTTATAACAGTCTTGATAGTTTCCAACTTTGGAAGCGCATTGCAAATTTCACCAGTGGTTAGGATATTACTAATAAACGGTGTTGCAGTGGTCGGCGAGTCATCAGTAGTTACGGATGACCTAAGAAGTTGGTTGGTCGATAGAAATCTTCAAGTACGTTTTCTGCCTACCAGACGTTCCATAAACCTCCTTCTCGGGAGTTTCAGCTATCCATTGAGGTGTCGTCGTACACGTAGTTCGGTCGACTGAATTCTGCTCTGACAAATATTGACAGACCACCAGCTGCCAGGTATTTTGTGTTTTGTTGGCCTTCTCTGTGTATTAGTTTAACTTCTCATTTCCGTTATAATCTGTTTACCTGTTACTGTTGTAGTAAGTGTAGAAACTGACATGAACATACGAAGTGGAACTATCACTTTCCAAATTGATTACACTTTTCACCGAGTTACTTAAGTGCTCGTAAATCATACCATCAGTAACAGTTTGAAGTCAAACGATTCCAGTCAGTGTACACTAATATTTGGAAACCATCCTTAGCTTTGATGAAGGCTACTTCCAAAAAATATGCTACTCTACTAGAATTGAATTCGACAGTTATACTTACCTGCATATTGGTACGTGAAAATAAAGTTGTCCGCTGAAAAGATTTAAGTTTTTAAACGAACATGTACCAAGATTTTCCTACCCCGTATGAGGGAGCTTTTAACTAGCAACTGATGGACTGCATTGGTTAACTTTTATGGTGTCGCTGGGTTGGAAATCAAAACATGCTTATTTTGTTCTCAGACTGCTAGTTGTATCCACTCTATGAGCATACGTTTTTTCGAAACGTTTTGTAGCCTCAGCAAGGTTCATACCACCGCCGTCCGCTGTGACAAAATGTAGACAAGGGGTTAACTTTAGAATCACAGCCGGAAGCCCTTGAAACACTGCGATGCCTCAGATAAGCCGGCGAGTTGATCAAGTCTGACAGTCGGCTTTCCAATCGCGGGTAGTTCACTGAATCATTGTGCGCACTTCCGAGTTGCTTCAAAATTCATTTTCGCGTTTTTATTGAGAGGCTTCTGTCAAACCACGAGCTTCGCCCTGAGCATTTTTAATCCCAACCTCTCGGACCGTGTCCTTAAATGTTGTCAAGTATAGACGAACATCTGAACACGTCGTGTACCACTTTGAGTTGACCACTCCACCTGTTGTTTTATCCAAAAAGTGGCTAAAACTAAGAATTGGCTATTCGGCTAATGTAAGTAGATGGCATGCTTTAACAACATAACAAACATAAATATCTTTTTGCTTATAACCATAGTCTAAGAGTGAAGCAAATGTCAATAGTAACATTTTACGTGGAGAACATCTGTTCCCGATAAACTGCTCCTGAAAGGTTGTTCCCATATTTTATCTCGTGACTACTTCAATAATCTAAAATAAACATCCGTCTGGCTATCCACGATGCTTACAGTTCGATCAATCGTTTTTACATAAGGTTGAAGATACAGTGTAGACATATTTGGCCTATGTCGTTCGGTAGGACCCCTGGAAAAAACTCCACCCATTCCTCTAGTTTGATTAGATGAACGGTAAATAGTAGGACAAATCTTTTTGATTTATTTCCCAAAGTGAAGTCTATTCGATTATCTAATATTTGAACGCATACCCTATTTTGTAGATTTGGATGATCTCAGCCTTATTAGCCATCTGCTGGAAACGGAATTTTCCACAGTCCATTTATTCGCAACATCAACTGATAACACGTGATCAGTACATTGGTCTGCCAAAACATGTGCTCCCAATTATGCTTGTTCAATCATCTTGCAAAGGTCAGGCGTTCACCTCGAAAAATAATGCAAATTGACGAAAGTTGACAAAATGAACGGAAAGGATTTTGTGTTCATAACTCGAGAATACTATTGGTGTTCGCTTGTCAACCGAGCTAACTGTTTAGTTTGTAACCGTGTCGTTTCGGCTCCAGGTCGATCCATCATCACTACAGACTTGTTGAAAGTGATTGATAACTATGTAACTTGGGTAAATGCCGCAGTTCATTTTAACACCCATGTGAGACACACTAACGTGGTGTTGCTACCACTCAGCACTCGACACCAACGCTTCTCATTTGAAAGGACGCGTCCTCCAATATTTTATTGTCTTTGTGAATCACTCGGTGTGATTGGTTGTGATTGGTTTCAGAGAACACGTCAGATATGTCCGGAGGATGTTTGGTATAAGAACACTTTTGTGCACTCCGTTTGTTCTGGTGTGTTGAATTCCACTGTCGTGTGTCTCACGCGAATCCACACTGACTACAATCAACCCAAAATGATAGTTGTGAAAACAACATGGAAATGAAAATTCTGAAGTAGGAGGTTTCCCACCAATCCCGAAAGATCAGCATAACCAAGCATCATGAGCCCAAACGCCACAAGTAACCCCTATCACAACGTACTTAGATATACTAACTGATGACATATTGGTGCATTCTTAAACATCCTTGGTTTGCAGTTTTTACCTAGTAGATAGCTCACATTTTTACTTACGTTGATGCCACCTATCAGCATTACACTGAAGGAATAATGCTCAAAACTTTCCTTGTTGGTCCCATCTACAAAATACCATGTTGTTGATATAAGAAAATACGTGTTTGATTAAAAAACAGTTTAAACGAATAAAGATTAGTGTCATTTTGAAAGTGTTCGCTCAGCATCTCGGTGAATGTGGCAGTGAACTGGACAAATTTGCAGACAATGGCTGAAAGTTGACCGCTCAGCATGAGTCCTTTTCAGAAATCATCCAAAGGGGTATTGCTAAAGAAAGAAAATGGTACTGGGTCACGGGCGCGATTCCATTAAATCTGCTATCTTAAGACGCTCGTAGCCGGTTGAAAGCAAGACTGGTTTATCCTAAATGTTAGTGCATGGTTATGCCCTGACGCAAATTTATGACTCAGAATACTACGTCCCACCTAGACAGAAAGGCCGTATTACTGTTGTGAGCCAGGAACACGGATGGCCCAAGGGTTGTTTATTCAGGAAACCAACACATGGGTTACGCGTTTAGACATGAGAACAAACAAAAATACTCATCTGCGTACGGTACTACGCCCATGCTCAGTTCCTGCATGTACCGAGAACCATTTCATGCCATACTCCGTTCCGATGTTTTTGCTTTTATTTTTCCTGCGGCCATTTCAATGCCGAGATCCATGTTCTTGCCCCACTACTGAATAGTGGTAGTGTAAGCAGTATAGTGCTATTGCTTGTCATCATTACAATAAAACTTTCTTTAGCCTCATTAATAAGTATGTCCCCATAAATAAAGTTGACATCTATGAAAATACTCCACAGAATCCTGATGTGAAATACGACGATGCGCCTTTATACTGGAAGATGTGCGACGGTAAAACTCACTTTCTTGCCATAATTCCGTCATGATGAATACCATACGTGAGTTGCCAAATCTCTGGCTTGTATAAAGAATTTTGCCACACAATGTCATTTTTGTCCGCCCGATGTCCTGTTGTTACTCTAATAGCGTATTTTTAACCGAAAACCAACGAAGTATGCAACATTACAAAATCAAGATCATTACGTTTGCATTCAAAGGTGTATGGTAAAATGAACAGTTGTACTTGTCTTCCTTGATGTGTGCGAACTTGACCAGCTCCGTTTCTTTTTCATTAATTTTTAAAGAGAGGTCAACAGAAGCGCGCTGCTTTTGTCACACAGTCCAATCAACTAGATATGAACACAGTAGGCAATTTTCTATCCGTATTACCACGTATGGGCTTGTCGGCGGGAAAAATAGTCCGTTTAGCAATGTATTTGGCCTCTGTGACACCTTTCTAGGTAGTACCCCTATCGATGCTCAAGCACTCGTCTATGCTTACGACCTTTAACTCAGTACTTCTGTCAAAACTTTGAACTATACCGTCAAATATGTTTCGCACTTTTCCACGCTCTGTGAACGCGTTTAATACGTACAGATTTGTGAGTTTTAGACTAAGGTTAATAGACAAACAGTTAGTTAGACAGGCAGACAGAACATTGTCGGTTGAACTAACTGGACAGTGACACAGTAGGCAGTTATTCTTCATTCATCTTATCATAGGAGTTTGAAACCACAAAAATGGAAGGCTTCCTGGTGCTTGTTTTAAAACTGATACTGCACGAAAAGCTTCGTGCGATTATCGACTCATCAGATTGACATAACCGGAGTGTGATCATCTAACTGGGAATTCTTGTGCGTGCGAGCCATCTCCCGAGCTGTTGAGTATCACCCCCTGACGAGTCCGTTTACGCTTCTGACGTATAGGTAACCCGTTGGAACCCCATCCAACCTATCTGTGCCTGATCAAGCCATAAACATAGACGAACCTGTTGTTGCCATTGTACGAGCAAATATCCGAAAACCAACATTATCAATATATGATATGAACAAAGCGAAGAACCTGATGTTCTACGATGTGGTAGTAACATGGTAGAGATAAGAAAGCATGTATTTTCCTTGGTTGACTGCATTAATTGTAAATTCCGTTTAATCAGAACCCGGCGTTGAAGGAGAAGCAACTGCGAAACACACTCGCTACTTATCACTAAGATAACTGAGCATAATGAATGTTGCCTGCAACTAACACAGTATAAACAAACCGTTAGTTCGTTTTTAGTTTCATTGGACTGATTCGTCCTCAGACAGAAAGACTAGTTGATTCAAGTAATCGCAACGCTACTCTGGTCACTTCCTTACGGTATGTAGTTTGCAGAATGTGTTGAACAACAATAAATTGATATAATTCGCCTAATTCTTATTTGCAAACTTAGAACAGTTTTTGTATGCCCCATCCTACCAGTTAGGTTGACGGTGTTTCAACAAATGTGTTCCCATAGTTGTCTGTTTTGGCAGAGTGAAGGGTTCTATCGCGTAATCATACAAAACTTGCATAAATCACCAACTGTTTCTAAATCCTATAAGTTGATTTGTTTGTTATCATGATTGCTGAAATAATGAGTTATCCATCCATTCAGTCTGGGCTTCTGCGCTGTTAATATGGGAGGTTAAATGGCTTTGTTTTCGAAAAAAAGATATTCTCAGCCTGAGCAAACTACTTTGTGTGATTAGTTAGCACATGAAAGTTCCACTGTCCGTGTATAGGTAGCTCACTAATTTATGTGGGTTTGTTCAACAGGGCTATGAATCGTAGGCTAATAAAAGTGGAATTTAACGTGCTTTTTGGTAGTTAAGCCGAGTAGCAAAAAATGACCGTCAATGAAAATGACTCGATAGAAGACGGCGGAAGTGTGACGACCGTCCTAAAGACAAACAAAGCTCAGTCATCGCCGTTTCTGTTTATCCGGATGCATCAGGAATCAGTCAAGTTTATCGTCGATAGTGTAAATCCCTTTTTATCAAGATGAAAGCCGGATAACTTCAAAGAACCTACGAAATTCTTTCTTCTATTTCATCATTTATTATCTACTGTGCTGAAGACCGTAAAATGCTACGACTGGTGTGCGTGCACATTTAATGACTGTGTCCGTAAACGATAATGTCATTGAAATATTCTCACACACCGAGGCACCTCCTAAATAAGTAGTTTACAACCCCTTAGAAATTAATTCCAAGGGGTAATTTTGTGTACTGAAAAAGTCAAATGTGTATTCACAAGATGATTTAGCAAGATGCACCTGGAAATTGGCATGGCCAACCTCAATCTTGACCAAGTTTACGTTACCTGCGGGCTTGGCGTATAAACGCTCTACGCAGAGCACAGATGTTCGTCCAAGGTGGAAAAGTGGTTCAGGGTTAGAACATTACCACCACAGACGGGCACAGTAACTCCCGGTTTGTTGACAAATAAATGGAATTGTCCATAAACAGTATTCTACACGAATAATCCCACTGTTCTATGTCCGGTTTACCTTCTTTTTGTCTATTGGCTTTGAAGAATTCGTCGAGGAAACAAGGTTATTCTAAACTTAATTTAACCCTCCGAGTTTGTCTTTGAACACACTTACGTACACAAACTAAACACAGCTCGCGTTCAGTTCTGTTACCATTTTGACAATGCCTAACGTGCCTGTCAAACGATTGGTCCGATCGCGCCTGAGAAGATTTGGGCAAACTTGAGATGTTACATCCGTCTGCAAAGTTCGTTTTTAGCTGTCATACTAGACTGAAATTTGTTGTTTGATGTATTTTCGAAAAGTTATTTGACGAACAAACAACTTTAGTTAACTTTTGGCAGAAGTTGTCCTAATTTTCGTTACCGATTACCCAATGTCATATCTCACGCGAATTGGCCGATCCTAGAGTTCCGGGTTTATAGAATACGGCGCGAGGTGGGAAGAACCAGCTGCAGAAGCACGTCACAGCATATTAAACACAGGACATTTTTCGTTTAAACTGTCCAAAGCTTACACTGTTGGTTGTAACTCTGAATATATAAAAAAAATTTGATTAACGTAATGGAACCAGATATCTAGTTATCCCACATTGATGACAACCAGTCTACTTGTGACATCTCTCGTTGACCGAGGAATGTTGTTTTCCACATCACTTGCACAGATGTCCCGGCTACACGAAGTTTGATTTGACGTTAACTTGAACCATACCTGAACTTATCTGCAGGATGAATTCATGCAAGTGTTTTGTGATATTTCTCCAACTTCCAAAATGATATTTTCTCGGGTCTTCTTTAAGTTACTCACTCAGAATAACTTTTCACTTGCCCCAGATACTTTAAATCAAAACCCTGCATGATCATTCTTTATCCGGATTTGTTTGTCTAAATGTCTTTGCAACGGAAACCTGACATAATATGTTGAATGAGTACAGTGAAGTCAGTCATTCTTCCTTGTGTGCCACATACAACTTTGAGAAATAGTTATTTGCATTACGTGTATGTTTACTTGCTCTCATTGCGCTGGATACGTTAACAATGTTCTCCTGATTGACAATGTGCGGGGGATCAAAGTGTCACTGACCCTGTTGACCGACAGACTCTCTTCGAAATTTATTGACGTAAGCCTCCGGAAGAACAGCATTCTGTTACAACAAAGCCACTACTTTGAACTAATCCGAAAACATCTGCTTCCATCAGTTTCAGGCGGATACTCATAGTTTTTCATCTACAAAACAACAAAGAAGCGCAAATAGATGTAACTTTATGATCACCTTACTGATTGCAGCGGTAGACACAGGAGACCAGTAGACCGAGTAAGCACGCACAGCAGTCGAGTTCAAAACGCCAGACTTCACTGATTTATTACACCCAGGATTGTAACCAATAGTGTGTTAATTAGTTGGGTAACAAAGTCGGCCTAAGGGCAGTCCGTTAGGCAGAGCTAACATGAAAACCAGAATATCCGAAGCTCCAGCCTCACATAGACAATTTGCGGAGAATGAAAACAACACCTTTTCAACCATATTTGCTGGTACCTGGTACTCGTTTTGTAACATAACCCACAACATGAGCATGGGAGCAGACTAAAGTTTGTTTCTAAACTGACTTCTACTGCAAACTGAGTTAATTGTCTTGAAATTCGAAAATGTCATTCTAAAACGGCAAAAACCTCGAATGAAATGAAGGCCATCGATCTCTGCCATACAACAATACTTCATTTGCAGTTGAGGGTTCAATAATCGGTTCCTGAAAATGAACCTGGGTCAGGTACATTTTAATACACTCCTCCAACTTTGTATTTAGTGTGTTGTATGAAGATATTCCGTAAACATGTCCACTTTTAATGTCTTGCTTTATTATGTTCTCCACACTCAAGCGTTAGAACACTGCTTTACAGCTTTGTTCAGCTAGAGGCCAGACTAAGCTGTGTGGAAATTCTCAATGTATGCTGAATAGGTGCAGTCAAGGTTTTTCTTCATATGCCACAGTCAAGCATTCAACTGCAAACCATCACTCGTTAAATCGTCAACATTGTAGAAAGATGATAGAAATCGCATCGGATGCGTGAAGTAACAAAAGCTCCGTTAGAATAATATGGATCGAATCATTCTCGAATATTTGATTATGCCCTAGTTATGTTGCGTTTTTGATCCTCAGAATGTTGACAAAGGAACTGAAGCAACACCATTCCCAATTTTCAAAGTAAAATCTCTAGCTGATGCAGAGTTACTGGAGGTATTTCAAGTAACGACTATTTATTTAGATATGACATAGATTCCGTACCATCACCCCAAGACAAAGGACGGGTGGAGGCAAATATATCACAAGAAATTTGCACAACCCAGAGTTTAGGGTACCGTCACATACCTTCAGGATCACAGGTGCTATCTTCTGTCGTTCTGAGGGTATGTCTTAAATGATTATATGTCATATGATATAACAATCATAAACGCCTCTCATGATGACTTGATCTGAGGGCTTCTCGAAGAACGCAGAAGAAAGCGGGACGGCGCTACCTTATTGTCCCACAAAAAAGCAATAGATCACGTACCTAGTGTACTATAGTTGTCGTTCCCGAGCATTAGATCCAAAGGCTTTGCAGTTATAGGTAAAGTACATTCTATTCAGAAAAGAAACTAAGGTCAAACGCGAAGGTTAATTAAGCAACCTGAACGAAATCTTTTACACGAAGGGTATCATGCATTTGCATGAGCAAGTCACCGAGATTACTCTCAAAGAATAAACGTTGCTTTCTAGTTACTCTTCTCTTTTATTAACCGGATTCGACAATTTCGAGATACCTATCGTATAGATTTTATTTGAAGAAAGCTGGTCAAAATAGTTGTCAACATTGTCTTAGAGGCAAGGATGAATTTTTGTATCGCTTGTAGTCGGACGTCCACCTAAGATGTTGATACCACAAGAAGCTTGAAATTCAATCAGCTGGTCAGAAACAGGTTTTCATTAACTTGCCCTTGAAAGGATTATGTTAAACCAATGCCTCGCTTCATCGGAACAAGTCTGTTGAAGGCACATTTATCATGCTGCTCTAGTGAGTACACTGCTGTCAACCTGAAGGATAATTAATCCGTTTAAAACCTTCAATTATGGCGAGATTAGAATCGCCAAAGCAGATCAGTGCCTATGCAAGCGAACTGCTGGTGAATCAGCAAATTTGAGATAAGGTCATTCGGAAGGAAACGTACTACTTACCACGTCAACCACCGGTTCCACACGACACATTAGTAGGTCATATCATGAGTAGCAACTCAAAGGGATTTATAAGGTGTATTAGGTAGTTTCGGTGACCTGAAGTCATCCAAACAGCATTCTGGTCATCTGCTGCCAGATCACTAGCGAAGCTGCAAAAAGACTTGGATAGCCAAGGGTTAGCTTAATCTGGTGGATCTTTTTACATCCACTTTTCATGTTGGAGAACTCTAAAACTACGGCGTCATTTTTGTCGCAACACCACGTAGAAAGTATCAGCCATTCAAGTTGGCTGAATCCCGTCCAAAAGGGAGTACGAACTGACATGCCGATCATCAGCAAACAATGGATTGCCAATTCCGTACCTCGCGTCACTGCCTTGTGGACTGAATTCTTCCACCGACGATTCAAAGTGAAACCCTCTAAGTCAAATTCCTTCTACGACATGGGCGTCCGGGTAGCGACTTGACCATAGAACAAGGTGCTATGCATGTCAGCTATATACATTTGTTTCTAGTGCATAAGAAAATGTACGTGTATGCAACATGATGCCTGATATGTTGATCGTAGAATAAAACTCAGTAAACATTTCAAATATTTTCCATTACCATCAGCTTCGATGGAATCACGTATTTCTGTTGTGCACTAAGGTTACCGCAAGTTTTTTTCAAAACAGTACACTTATCAAGGTTACCAGAACGTATCGTGCTAATGAGTGTCTGCGGTATTGTTTGACGGTACTATATTTTGTAAAACTATCGAAATACTTGGCAATATAAGAATGTGTGTGATATGCTTCGATAAGAGTGTGCAATATTTTCTTTAACTTGGTAACCTTTTCCAAATCTGGCCATATGTATTCCATTGTATGGTCCATGTTGACAGTGGTAATAGTATTATCCAAGGAGTAACACGGTTTGTTGGTTATCCTCTGTAAGTAACTCAACTGATATATTTCACGTTTAAAAGCGATGAGGGTTTTCAGTAGGATTTCAGTTTCACCAGCCAGAAGGTAGTTGCCAGACTTGCTCCACCGTAGTTTTGTTGTATAACAGGCAGTTTCGTCTATGAGTAGTATACTACTCACAAGCGACATTCAGGAACGCCAGGAAGGTGACGGATCAGAAGCGACTATCGGAATAGTGTGTACACCCTATGGGAGACGTGCCGCCGGGTCGAGTAACAATGTACTATTGCCCAATGTCTGTGGATGCACGTCAGCCGTGCAAGTGAGTGTACGTGTTCATGGTCCTGTGTTTTACCACAACCTATACAGGAGTTCGTGCAATAAGCAGCTTCGCAGACCAAGTCTCTTTTGCGGTCACAACAACTGGTGTCATGACGATCGCGAGGATGAAGATATCCTGGCCGCAGCCGTTCAAAGATCGAGACCTCCGGACGTTCCTGGAAGACTTCGAGGACGTGGCCGAAGTGGTCAGAGTCAAGACCAACCATGGGAAGCTGGCTGTCCTGCGGACGCTAGTGAAGGGCAAGGCGAAGGCGGTGCTGGATGCAGCGCAAAAAGGCCTTGCGAAGATGGAGTGGGCCGCTGCAAAGGAGACGCCGGTGACTGCGTTTGACAGATCGGCCGACCGCCAAGAGGCCATGCGGCAGTTCAAGACGGTCAGGCTTGGACAAAAGGCGGATCCATCCATGTTTGCCGCCACTCTGCAAGGTTTGCTGGACAGGACTCCGCCAGGATTGGATCAAGAACCACGACAGCAGTTGTTAATGGAAACGTTCATTGAAGGTCTCTCGATGGCAGTTAGCTACCAAGTCCGTATTGTCCATATCGCCCGGCCGATGGGCCTTGGTTAGCTTTCGAGGATGACGCGGGAGTTCGGAGTTATGTCCGTGGCCTCAGTGGATGTGAACGGTAATACGAACAGGAAGACACTGGAAGAAATGCAGAAGACAGTGGAGCAGCTCGCAGCAGATGTAGCTGCCCCGAGAACATCATCACGACAGAACGATCGACTAGGAGGTTGTTTCCTCTGTAGAAAGAAAGGACACTCGAAGAAGGATTGCCCAATCCGGCGGTGTAAAAGGTCTAAAAATAAAGTGTTTCATGATTGTTCTTTTTGGTTGACGGGTCGACTAGTAATAAGAGCGATTGAGAAAGAGGCCGTACATACAAAGGTTGAAGTTGACGGAGAGATAGAACAGCGTTTGGTTGATACAGGGGCGGCTATTTCGCTGATTGTTCGTGCAGGAAAGCAAAACGTAAAAACGACACCCATGATGATCAGGACGGTTGGATGTCACAGTCTACTGGTTGACGGTGTGAAAGAGTGTGGGGTACGTATCAGCGGCCATATCGTAAAGCACCGTTTCATTATGTCCCCAGAAACCAGACAAACGATCCTTGGGACCGATATCCCTACTACAACAGATGAAGTGATTGACTTGAAGCTCAAAAGGTTGTGAATCAGGTGTGGCTCCCTGATACTCACAGAATAGCGACAAGATAGTGTCAGCGAAGTGCGCACAGTCAAAACCCCCATTTGCACTACCCCGTTGCTCCAGTCCACTGTCGAGAAATATGCGGAAGTATTTACGAGCGATGATGATCCGTACGGATTCTGCAACTGGGTTGCACATGAAATTCCAACAACCGGAACATTTCGACCTCATGGACCCCGCAGGATACCGGTTCATCTGGAGGAGGAATTAAAACGACAAGTACAGAACATGCTGAAGGAGGATGTTATCGAAGAAGCCAACTGTCAGTACAACTCACCTGTTCCCCTGGTAAAGAAATCCAACGGGAAGTATCGCTTTTGTGTAGATTTTAGACGGCTGAATGAGGTAACGCAGAACAGAGTTGTCCCAATACCGTCCGTCGCTGCAACAGGCGAAGTTGTTCACAGTATTCGACTTACGCTCCGGATACTGGCAGGTACCAATCAAACCCATGAATCGTGAGAAAACGGCATTCACGATAGGCAAAACACACTATCAATTCAAGCGCATGCCGTTTGGCCTATCCGGAGCACTGTTCACATTTCGACGCCTGATGGTCCAGCTAGTAAAACGACTGGATAATGTGGCGGTATATGGAGATGATATCGTAATATACAGTAACACGGAATCGGAACATGCCGCCCACATAGACGCTGTCTTAAATCGCATTAAGAACTCAGGACTCCGGATCAACGCTAATAAGTCACGACTCGGACGATCATCGGTTGTGTTACTGGGATACAAGATGGGTCAAGGTGAAATCAGGCCTCTGTTGGAGAAAATATTGACAATTAAAGAGGCCGTGACTATGAGTTCTAGGCGCACGCTGAGACGATTTCTGGATCGAGCAGGGTACTACAGTCGGTTCGTGACGAATTTCCGCTCCATCACATCACCATTGTACGAACTCCTTCGAAAAGACAAGCAATTCGAATGGACCGACGATGACTAGAGGGCGTTCACGCGAGTGCAACAAACGATGAACGAGCAACAACTGACACTGAGACTTCCGAATACAAAAGAAACGTTCATTGTAGCAGCGGATGTCGGTGTCAGAGAGTCCATTTTTTCGTCCAAAACAGTTTCCCACCTCTAGAAAAAAGATTACTCCGGTCAGCATTAGCGGAACAGTCCAGAACGGTCGAGAGGTAACCTTGGTTATTTTTTTTAACTGTTCGACCTTCATTCCGCCATGCTCATTGGTGGTTTAGTGACCCGAACTCTGATTCGAGGATGTATTTGGGCCACTATGCACCATTTAAATACCTTGTATTCTTTTGCCTTGTCGCACACGTTTTGGGGCGGAACAAAGCTGCTTTTTTGCACGTGTCTTTTGGCTTGTCTTGGGAGCAAATACAGGGACAGTCGCAGTATTTTCGATATCGAGATCTTCCGTGTTAATTATTACAAGAAGAAGAATTCGATTTTTGCCAAGCACACTACTATATCGAGAACGAACCAGCTTATCTTTTTCGAGGGTTTACAACAGCCAGTGGCCGTGGCATTGGGGCAGTACTCAAGCAAAGGGAAGGAGTAATCGAATATGTCAGCAGAGTCCTGACACCAACGGAGCATACGTATTCAACCATTGAAAAGTATTGTTTGGCAGTCGTCTGGGCACTAGACAAGTAGAGGGCGTACTTGTTAGGCCAACGGTTCCACGTGAAGACAAATCAAGAATATCTAGAGTGGATGAGGACTGCAAGGGAAGTTAGCCCGATGGGCATTAGGTTTACAGGAATATGGTTTCATGATCAACCATTTGCTTGGTTTAAGCAATTGCGTCGCTGATTTTCTTTCTCGACCGCAGGTAGACGACAAACTCCCAAAAGTGATTTTTGGAGTCAACGGTATAGTAATGGAGCCGGACCCACAAACACTAGTGCGTCTACAATGTCAGGATAAGGTCCTCCGGAAGGTGATTGACGTTCTGGCAAGAGACGCGAGGATCCCAACAACTACTGAGAATGAAGAGCTGAAAATAATCACCTTCCAATGGAAAAGAGCTGGCTTAGACGGTGTGGGTATATTGACGTGGCAGCGTAGTGTTGGACGCTCTTACGTGGTAGTCATCCTGAGACACCCGTGGAAGAAACTGGTAGGAGACTGCCAAGAAGTGGCACACACCGAATGCACTAGGATATGAGATCTGCTGCAACAAAGAGCATATTGGCCGAAGATGAAAGAGGATGTGACAGCTCAGTGTTTGCATGCCAACAGTGTCAGTTACTGAAAGGCGACAACCGGGGAGCCCAACAGCCCTTACAGCCAATCCCAGTCTCCGAAATCGGTGAACTCTGGTCGATGGATCTTATGGGCCCATTTCTACTGAACGCCCGCGGTTACCAGTGCGTTCCGGTCATGACAGAACACTTTGCCCATTGGATCGAAGCGACTGGCGTTCCGAATCAAAACGCATATACAGTGGGAGATAAGGTGATGAAGCATATCACACCAAACCACGGTGTACCAAAAGCGATCCTGACGGATCAGGGACCATGCTTTGAAGGTGAGGAGTTTCGAACACGCATGCAAATACTGAAAATCAAGCGCATCCGAACGACACCATATCACCCACAAACGAATGGGCTAACTGAACGTAACAACCGAACGGTCAACGAATGGTCATCAGTCAAAGGAGGTGACTGGGAGTCTGCGTTGCCACTGGTGTTATTGGCCCACCGGGCGTCTGTGCAGGCGAGCAGGAAGAAATCACCATGTCAATTGATGTACGGTAGGACCCTTCGACTTCCGGTGGATAAGGACATCGGAATATGGTCAGAGTGTATTGATTCCACTAAAGAATTGGTTGACGAAGGAGGAAGAGCCAAACGAAATCTGGAAGCATCGCAGGCATGCACAGAGGAGCAATCCACAAGGCAACGGCTCGGCAAAACTAGAATGTTCAACCCAGGAGAACGGGTGAAGTATCGAGATCATCGGAACACGGGTGCAAGCGGCCCAGGATCAAGAAAACTTCTGCCCAAATAGAAAGGTCCGTATTTGGTGATTTCCAAACGGGGCCCAGTATACACGATCAAGAGGGACGGAGAGACAAAACGAGTGCATGCCAGTGAGTTAGCAGTGGCACGAAATGCCGGCACGGCGAACCAGAAGAAGATCAGTAATCAGGGAGGCAATACTGCGTCGGCCGGAAAGGATTCGCCAACAGATGAAGGGGAATCAAGGAACCTCAGAAGGGAGAGGAGTGTTGTATGACAGGCAGTTTCGTTTCTGAGTAGTATACTACTCACAAGCAACATGCAGTAACTAAAGGGCAAGCCTCAACGCCAGGAAGATGCTGGACCAGAAGCGACTATCGGAATAGTGTGTACACATTATGGGTGGATGTGCCACCAAGGCGAATGACAACGTACTGTTACACAATGTTTGTGAATACACTTCAGCCGTGCAAATGGGTGTACGTGTTCTTAGTCCCCTGTTTAACGTAACCTGTACGGTTGTCCGAACAGTAAATGACTTGTAGGCTAAGGGTATTTTGCGGTCACAACAGTTCAGCTAATCTGATGAGAGAAATATGCACTGGAGCTGTGATAACCAGCGAAGCATATAGTGGGCGAGACATTATTCTGTGTATATTTACTTGCTGAATAAGCACACATTTCACTCACCTCGTTTCAGTACGGTTTTGAATTTCTTGATTGCACATATCTTATATGAGGTTCTTGTCGTCGTCTATCCTGATCCGACTGCTGTGTTGTGCAAAAGCGTTTGAAGTAGTACTGTCTTCTCCATTCTGCAAATCCAACTGGAACATTTAACAGGTGAAATATAATTACATGTCAAGCTGTTGTGACCTCAGTGAAAAGCCGCATTTTGTTCCCATAGGTTTTATGGTGGGACTAATGGTTTTTTTGAAGTTACTCAATATTTTGGAGAGGCTGATGCAATGGTCTGTATTGCAACTCAGTCCACGAGGTAAATTTGTGTAATTGCATTTTTTAACTGTCGAATGGCAGTTTATCATACTTTAGCTGTATACTCTAAATGTATTCTTATATTTGTTGTCATTATGCGGTTAACCATTTCTGTACGACTTAGTATTAAAAGGTATAGTCGTTCTGGTAACACTGAAAAATCTGAAACACATGACAATGTATTTTTTTCATGACCCAATAAACTACCGAATAACCTGGAGAATAGTTCAGCCTGTAAAGAATCATTTGGATCAGATCTGTCAGCAACTGTGTTCCAGATGGTTTTCCCGTTGGAGGCTAATGGATAACCTGAGCCTACCATGTAGAATCACAGTAAAGCCTTGTTATAGACTGCCAAGAGAAACGAAACTTGCATCGAGATAGCACTCTATCAACGGTTAATCCAACTTCCAAACTTATATCTTAAGTCTGTACGTTAACTTGAAAGGCATCGGGTTTATCTCACTGGCATATACGTTGTTCCTTGGCTTGATTTGGACTTGAACCAGCAAACTCGGGGGAAAACCCGTTTTTTAAATGTGCCCGCAGTTGTTCGTGCGCTAATCAACATTCTACAATGCGAGAAAGTTTGGTTCGTTGATTCCCTCACAAGTATTGAAAGGTATATTTAGAGAAAGACGATAATTTAAAGCTGGTCACTCCTATCGATAGCTGGGTTCGCTTCGTAAGTAGAGAAACATGCTATTCCGTTATAATCATCAAGAATGCCGGAGCTTTGTTTTCTGAACGGCTTTTTCGTAAACAACATTCTAGAGAGCACGCTCAAGAGATTCCATTGGTCTTTGTGTGTAGATTCTTTCAGCCGAATCAATGATCCACATCGATCATGCGGTTGACACTGTTTTTCCGTAAACTTGCAAAAGACATGCAAAGCGTGCGGAATAAGTTTGGCAACCGTATGGATGCACTTCGCAAGTTTAAACCGTAATGGGTTTCTTTCAAATTGGAACTTGTCTATTTCTGCTTTTTCCATTGAAGGCGATCTGTTTTTAATGGTGAAGACTTTTTCACCTACTTCGATGAAATCATTTCGCCGCTTTTCAACGTTAATAAGGTGGCGTTAGCAATAACGAAATCATTCGTTACCTTCATCAAACCTCGTCATTTATGATGGTAGACCGAAGCACATCTGTCGCTGTAGAGTGGGATGCCCGATGGTCCGGCTTTTTCCACACCACAGTTATCTCACACTTATGTGACGAGAACAGGGGAAAATGTGCTCTGTTTGACCATTGTTGTCTCCGTCAATAAGCCCGCGTAAAGTAAGATACTCACAGTATCAGAGAGGTCTTTCGTTGTTACATATTTACGAAGGCTTCAAATTCATGACGACTTAGTCAACTCCTGAAAATGTGCAGTCTAAAGTAGTAGAGCCGCCCATTCTGCACGTTATCTGAACAATTGTTGCATCTATTATTACTAATCTGTTTCACGGGCGGTGTGAAAAAATCGCAAAATAATCAGACACTGATATGTCCCGATATCCGAAGATCACGATCGCTCCGTTAGGCACAGTCGATTAGTATAGCCAATAATATTGTTGTCACAGTGGTCATTCGCATCATTAGTCAGAAAGGATATCTGATGTGCTAGTGGCACCGCATTCAGTGAAGTACCCTAGTATGCACATAGTGAATATTAATATAAACTAGTGTCACTTTCACATGTTAGTCATTCAACAGAATTTTCTTTTACAATACTTCTTACTAGCGTTACGGCCTGTTGAGCTCACAGTGCGATCTGGCCAGGTTTAAAACCACTTGCGAGTGAACCCATCTTGATCGGGCTCATTCGGCGCTGTGGTCGGACTTGCCTGTTGTGCTGATCCGGAGGGTTACGCTGACCAGGACTTCGGTCTTATTCGTTCCGGCCATATCATATTGTGGTGGACTGTAAGGCTGGATGTGCGAGTATTCCAACACTCAGCGGAATACCTCAACGCGGGAGGAGACACGTCCACAAACTTTCAATAATGGCATGGCGGAGAACATGGGCGACCGGATGAGTCATCGCTTGGCCGGATCGCACCAACGGGTGAGACATGGCAGCCAAAGTAGGATGGATGACCAAATCGGAGGCGTGATTATTCCAACACTAGCAGGAATATCTCGACACAATCGTGGAGTACGGTCAAAGCCCAGAGTGGATAGACGGAGGACAACACGAGCGACCGGACAAGCCGTCGCTCAACGAAATCGGATTAATGGACGAGGAATAGCAAGCGGAAAACTCCCGGATGGAAGGCGCCGATCACGCATATAAACCGGGTAAAATTGCACACGACGTGTGAGCGGAAACTCGGGGGTGTTGTGGACTGGAATTGGGATTCAAAAACGCGAGCGCGCACGTAGCATGGTAACTAGCGTGTTGGATAATAATGATTGTGCTTTATTTGGGTGCCTTTTTGCTACAATATATGTCAAAGGGGAGCAGCCAGGCAAGAATTTACGCACATCTGTCACACTACTGATTGCGTTGTGCTGCATAGGCAGTGAAGCACGACCCAACGGGTATACAGGAGAACTATCGTTATAGTTACAAAACTGCCGCGTTTTACATATGGACAAGCGAAGTTAGGGTGAGTACCATCCAATAAAAGTCACTCCGATCGTCCGACGGCTGACTGTGACCGCTTACGTATTTTGTTGTACGGTCGAAAAATCGACGATTCTCTTCAAAAGCCTTGTGCAGTCTTAACTACCCCGAACGCAATAGTAATCAGGATCTGGCAACACTGTTTTATTTAGTGCTCACCGGAGATAGGTTAGTTCCTCACCATCAGGTGCGCTCGGCTTTCGAATAAGGGATTTGGGATGGGTTTCCCATGAAGACTGTTAAGAGGCACAGCTCCTAACGAAGCAGCCAAGGCGCATCACGTCATATCGATCGACCGGCTCAGTTTGGATGGTATGGTCCTGGGTGGTGGTATGGCTCGACTCAGCCAATCAGATTGCAAGTGTGCGATCGAAGGCCTGTGCGCTATCTGGGTTGTTCTTTCGCGTTGCTTTTTGATGCCGCTGTTGCGTGGTTTGCTCTGACGCCCTGATTGCCATATACGACCGTTTTATTTGACTCTCTCTGTGTCTGACTGCGGTGTATGATCGTCTGATTTGATTCTATTCGCGTCTTGTTGACGATGTATGGTAATTCTTTCGTCCTATAAATTTAGAGCCTCTGTAGCCTAATTTTGACTCGTTCTTGCAATAAACAATGTTGCCACGTCTCTTGTCTTCTCGATTTCGGGTCAAACGACTGAGAGTGTAAACCAAGGCGACGATCCAATAACAACCTGGTATCGTTTTGTCCCGCTGAACATATTGTTGTCTGACGATCCATGTGCCGTCCCTCATGTCAAACGGAAACACGTTAATGGGAGCAGGATGCAGTCTGCCGAGACACCGGATCTGCGTATGTTATACAGGTGTTTATTACATACTGTACTGGGTCGGTTATCCCGCTTAAGGTGTTTTGGAGCACAACATCTGTTCGGAAATCCCCGACTGTGTCTATTCTTCTGCTATAAGACAATCACATGACCTGCAGCTAAGCCGAGACAAACATGCCACTCTTATTAGTGCCCATAGTCCAACCAATGATAAAAAGGACCAGTTCCATGATAAGTCCTCTACTGCAATCCCTTCGATACCAATGAGTTGCCGGCTTTTTCTTTCGGACGATTTCAGCAAACGGTTTGGACAAGACTCAGCAGTCTAGCCTGTTGACCTCACAATCACAGAACAGTCAGTGAGGATGGTGATCATCCGCTCCACCTATTGGCCACTCATAAACCTATCAGCAGGAACAGCTGTTTCCAGCTGGATGCTGGCAGGATGAGGGCTGAGGTGGAATTGTATCTGTCGACCTCTGGGGATTTCGAAAGGGTAACTAATTTGAAACAGAGATGTCATAGCCGCTTTACTCATCGGCACATACTTGAATGCAATGCCTATGGTCGCCCTCCAGAAACTGAACAGCAATGTCTAATACAACCAAGATGATCTCCTGCTGTATACCGAACGTTTCGGCACTCCAGACCGATTAGTTAGTTCGGTTATCCGTATGTTGTTTACGAATAATGGTGCGCTTCTTGTACACACACACACAGCATTCTTGATCACGACGCTCAAATCTGGTCTGGATATCAACACTGGTAAAACACCCCTTTTTACCCGGACTTCTTATGAAGAAAGTGCTATGTCTACAATCTGAATACTCCCAGCTACGAAAACATTGTGGATAACCGCGCAGACCTCCACTGCCTGGATAGAAATCTGTCGACAAAGCTGTCAATGAACCGGGAGTTGTCAGCTCGCATGGTCTGGGCTAACACTACTTTTGGAGGTCATGAAAAGCTCTTTTGAAAGAATGGGAGCTCGAAGATGAAAACTTATGTACTGTCCCCTCTGACTGATGATGGTGAAACCTGTGCGGTATATCAACATAGCACGCTGTATCTGAGCTAATTTCATCTGTAGTGTTCAATGCCCTACGAGAACCCAGTGGTCGAAAACCATCCCACACCTAGAGCAGATACCGAAAATACACTCACAGGTTTGAACCCATGGTGATGCTTAATCAACTTCGTTGACTTGGACACGTCCATCAGATCCCTATCGTCTGACAAGTCAGTCGCTCTCCGCCTTCAGGCTTCTGGGTGAAAGCTATACGCCTGCCGGCCACTGGCAGCGGATTTATTGTCTCACTTATAGGTCTGTGTATATGATAACCTATCAGATTCACTGTGCCTCCAATGGTTTTTAATAGCTTGCTATTCAGTCAGTAATTCGAATGACTGAACAGAAAAAGAGGCGCTTGGGATTCGAGGTGCATTCGAACGGGTTCCAGTCAAAGACCGGTTTACGGTTTGCTTATCTATTCTATGGTCAAGGTCATTAGCTGACGTTCACAGATGGAGTCGTTTTCCGAATGTCCGTTTTTCGCGTCAAATTTTTTTCCCAACCACTGTGTCAAGTCTAGTCAATAATTTGCTGTACGCAGCCCGTAAGACGAAATTTTATCCTTCAGCATCACTACAACTTTAGTAATACCAAAAAGGAAAAATGAACCACAATATTTGAAACAAAGTGGAACAGCCATAGTTCTAATTTAATGAAATACGGAAACAGTGACAAAGGCTCACTGTTTTACATTCATTCAATCAGTCTATTCCGAGGAAACGGATTTTATATGGACTACAATCACGTCTAGGTTACGGCAAGTTGAAGAATTCTACGCTGAAGCAAAAAGCACTAAAGGGCTTATCTGTGAATCCTCGTACGCCAGTGGACAACGACTGGGATAGGTCTGGGAATCGGAGATAGTTGTCCTCCCAAGGGTTCGGTTGGCAGACTTCGTGCGAAGCAATAATAATACCGATGAGGTGCATGCATGTATTGCTGTGGTATTCAACCAGAAACCGTACGAATCTGTTTAACAGTTTGTGATCTTTTTTTAAAAGACCAAAAGAAACTACAGGCGATTAGTACACCAAATAAGGAATTACGCCGACTTTAGCAAAATCTAGCTCAGGTGACGGAGGGCTAAAATAAGCTTCCAGATGAGCTATAACAGGTGGGTCCTTGGAGCTCCGTTAAAGTTGTATAGATACTGCGGCGTAGAATGAACTCTGATTGTTAGTCTGTGAATAAGCACACTCTGAGTATATGTAGTGACCGCAAGAAACACTTAGCCTGAGGGCCCACTCGTTGCGAGAACTCCTGTATAGGTCGTCAAAAAACAAACCACAAACATGTACGCTCATTTGCACGTCAGACATACATTCACACACATCATTGTCATTCGCCTCGGTGAAACTTCTGCCATAGCGCGTACACACCATTCTGATAGTCTATTCTTGTCCGTCGTCTTCCTGGCGTTCGGGGCTTGTTCTTTTGTTCCTGAATGCTGCCTGTGAGTAATATATTACTCGTGAGTAGTATACTACTCACAACGAAACTACCTGTCATACAACATATACAACTCCACTTGCTCCTTCATACCGACGACAGTTGCTGTTAGCAACAGAAACAAACCGTTTGCACAATCTGATGTATTAATAAGTAAATTGCTGTTCTCTTGTCTGCTCGTTCAGGATACACAACCAGTACGATTCTATTGTTGAGTAAGAAGTGTCAGGAACAGTAATATCTGACTTAACTTTGAAACTGATCGAACTTAGCCCATCAGCTTGGACAAATTAACGCAAGTAAGACAGAGTTTTGAGGCTTACACAGCTAATTTTAGCAAGTGTATAGAACAGACTTATGTCTTACCATCGACGAGCAGTTTATATCATTGAACAAATCAAGCTAAACCAAACTAACCAGACAGGCAGAGTATTGGGTTTTCGGTGCCGGTAGACACCGAAATAAAATATGTTTCACAGCTTTCTTGCACACCAAGTGCCCACAAAACGAGACTCAGTCTGACACGTATTCTTCATAAACGATCAGTAGTGCACGGTAATCGCATCAAATTGCCATTAAAGCGGTTGCTGACCTGTTTGTACTACACGAAAGCGCTGTCTGTTGGAACCAGGACAATAATCAACGTTTTGCACCACGCCAGTCGTAACAAACATTTCTGTCACCGTGTATCAAAGCGCTCAAGTTCAAAGGGTCCAAAACGAAAAACCTACAGTTTTACTATTCTATACGAAAAACGAGTGTGACTTCGGTATCGCTGACTACAGTAATCACAAACGGTAAATTTTGGATCGAATTTTTTTTCCAGATAACGTTTACATATTGGAATCGGTTTCATGATCACGTCATAACTTGAGGGTGTGGTTAGTAGAACGGAAACGTGTTTAATTTGAAGTTATAGAAACCGTTTCATAACGATTTGTTGGTTGATTTATTTACAAACAAGGGACCGGTCAACATGCACCACCTCACTTAGATACATTTAATGTTGTTCCTGTATCGTTCTCAAAATCAACCATACAAAACTTCCACAAAACTGATCCATTAAGGTTGGAATCATTGTGTTGCCCTTGGGACCAACTATTTAATGATAGGTCGTTTGATATATTCGTCTTATGCAGCGAATTGAGTAAATTTTAAGTATTTTCAATTTGAAATGCACTCCGGTTGAAAACACTGAGTTATTATTAGAATACGGAGTATATCGAAACGACCACAATTGTTCTTTCTCCTGAATAGTTTTTCGTCTTCTCTTTATGTCGTCAGCAAACATGGAAAGAACAAACAGGTTTCAACCGAATCCTAATGGACAGTTGAAATATGCGACGATTTTCTATGGTGCGTGACCTTTTCATCTGTCAGTGGGTGACTATACAAAAGAGAGAGCGTCAAGAACACAAACGAACATAGTTAATTGCCCCGGGGTGGCCACGACAGCTGAAATCAACATCGATTCGTATCTACGAACTAGAAATAAGCCAAATCCAGGTTTATCAAGTGTTTCATATGATTTACTAAGTGGAGTGAAGCAGACTGACATTCGAAATGGCGATCAACGTGTTCCAGTTCTGGAGTAGATTTTTCAAAATACTTGTTTTTGTCTGGCTTCGATCTGTTTCTTAAATGGACACAGTTGAAGGTATGACCAGTTTGCCGGAGGTTCAGTTGTCGCAGTTGACATTTAAAGAGATGGTTACACTTAAGGGCCTAGTCGATAAACACCTGTTGTGTCGCAATTGCCGGAAAGATGACTCCATTTGTAGCAACAATTTAGCATATGAGAAACAACTGATAGGAAACGTATGAATCACGTTGTGATATATAATTGATTAATTATCAGTGCAAGAGACCGAATAGTCTATGACTGTTATCAGTCTCTCGAGAAGATTGAACGCTCCCCCTCCTATACAAGCTGAGGCGACGAAAACAGACCTGTTTCACCTTTCATCTTTATGTAACCAACCCAAATGAATAGAGACGCGTTGCCATGACCACATACTTGTGATATAGTGGTGAACAAGACTTGTCTTCTGTGTTTGTTCATCAGGCTAATTACAACACAATAAATATGAAAACGGTAACTGGTGTGAGTCAGAAAACGGTCAATGGAGGCTATGGACAGCATGTTTGTTATCATTTACGCAATCATTGTTCTAAATCGTGGGTTTGATTGATTGTGAGCCATAGGAGATTAAGTGTCTGCACGAGCTTCTGAGTGCAGGGGTCAGGGTTGCTTAACCAAGTACTACTGACCTCGGCAGCGGTCAACATTCGAAATTTCACCGTTTTTGACCGATTCCTTGGCACTCGGTAGACAATCTGAAAAGCGCCTTTCTTGCTGACAGTGATAAGAAATTTGAACTTTCCTTTTATCTAGTTCATTTAGACGGTAAGAAGACATATATTGTGAGATGCAAGCATTTCGTTTATTCTCATCAGTCGATTACATAAAACATTCAGTTATATAGGTTGAGGGCTTAGCGACAAAACAATGAAGTGAACGAACATCACATAGGAGCAATCACAGTTCATTGCCACGGCAACGAAAATGATTGCGTCAGCATCTTTTGCCAACAAAGGGCCGGGGCTTGATGCTTGATCAACAATGCTTCGGAGAACGCTAACAGCCTAGGGTTGTGGCTACGCAATAGGACTATGAAAGAAATGACGGGATCAACCACATGACCTGTTGCGATTAAGTGTTTAGCGATCGAAGACGCCGGATTTCTGTTCGAGTGTTGGCATATTGACTCGTGTTGAGTCACTGGTTACACTAGCCACTTGAGGATATGTTCCACTTTCCTTTGTCGTAAGTTTAGGTCCGTTTTGCCAATGTATGTCACCGCAGCTGCAAGTGAACTGATTGATAACATGATAGGCAGAGTTTCCCGAGAAAGAACGATCAGGACAGTAGAGACCCATCCTGCAGGTAGAAAGCAACAAGCCCAATTCCGCTGCGGGATATGAGCGATCAATGGCTGACTTCAACTTTCGACTTACATCAGTAATATTATGGTCACTTGTGTAAGGAAGGGTGATAAAAACCTGCTTCTTCGGCACTGATTGTGGTTGGGGGCTAGCCACTCGTTCTTTGTAATGAATTTCAATAAGTGTGGCCGGATATCCATTCACAAGCAGACCACCCAAGTGGTTAGTGCAAACAATGACTCAACACGAGTCAATATGCCAACACTCGAACAGAAATCCGGCGTCTTCGATCGCTAAACACTTAATCGCAACAGGTCATGTGGTTGATCCCGTCATTTCTTTCATAGTCCTATTGCGTAGCCACAACCCTAGGCTGTTAGCGTTCTCCGAAGCATTGTTGATCAAGCATCAAGCCCCGGCCCTTTGTTGGCAAAAGATGCTGACGCAATCATTTTCGTTGCCGTGGCAATGAACTGTGATTGCTCCTATGTGATGTTCGTTCACTTCATTGTTTTGTCGCTAAGCCCTCAACCTATATAACTGAATGTTTTATGTAATCAACTGACGAGAATAATTAAAGTCAGTCTAATGAGCAACAAACACGCTTGAAACCGTTTTAACCGCAGCACTATTCAACCACACAGGATGATGTTCACGCACTCTGTCAGACAATCGCTTTTGTAGTACAAACAATGCATGATGCTCCACACGAGCAAACAAACCAGTACACACAATAGCTGGTTGTAGAACATGGAAGTTTGTTTTTGAGCTGTGACATAATAATGCCTGTTGAACAGAAACTCACGCACAACTGAGCGGCAAGATGGGTTGTTTCGGCTCACTTTGTGAACCTTCTTGTTCAGTGATTACGTAATTGATAACAAACAAGTTGTCCGTAGCATCCGCTGACCGTTTTTCTGACTCGCACGAGTTATTGTTTTCATATTTATTGTGTTGTAATTAGCCTGATGATCAAACACAGAAAACAAATCTTGTTCTCTACTCTGTCGTTTTCATAACTTCATTGGGTATTTTCGAGCGAATACTTGTGATACTTAAAACAAGGGGTTTTGTAAAGCTCCGCTAAATAAGCTTCACATTACTAAGATTAGAAGTGCAAAAATGATTCATGGTAAGAAATGCACAAATTTACATCAGCCAGTTCAGTGTTAAGTATGTGTAAATTAAACAACAAAACAAGCTGATTTGTTGCGCTATCCTTCTTATAACCATACCGAACATATTTATATTTTTTTAAAAAGAAAGCAAACCAGCACCGTTTGATCCGGCTGATTGCAGTCTTAACAGTTCTTCGAACAGACAAGTCAGTAGTTTTTTGCGCAGTGTGTCTCTCGAGCGCACTTCGCTTCATCTCATTAGGTACATACTGCAGTCGGTGGGTTTATATAGCAAAGTTCAATGAACATTGTGAAACTAAACAACAAAATCAGCAACCACACAGCCACGCGCATATTCACACACATCCATGCCCATCAATTGCTAGGGCAATCTGATAATGATGAACATGTCTTTCTGTACACAGAGAGGTGGCTTTCAGTTGCTACATCCTACTGCATCCTCGATCCGGAGAAGCCCTCGATTGTTTTGTTCCGTAACCTATCCGAAAGGCCTTCTCCAAGTTCCGTTGGGGTCGTCAAGTCAACAGCAGCCGGGCGATCGATGACGCTGGTACCTTTTGACTTGTCACATTTTGACTTTAGCCCAGTATTGCGTATCCATGACCGTCTTGCGAACCCAAACTAGAATGTGTTCTTTGACCTGATTACGTAACTGCCTCATGTAAGACATGACATTGAGCGTCAGCGCTGTTTTCAGAGGTGGTGTTGAGATTCGGGTGGGGGTGAACAACATGACCACATGGAACGCGCCCTGGCAACTGATGTGCATAGATGTATGTGAGTTTGCGTGCGGTTGTATGGTTGTTGATTTTGTGGTCTAGTTTCACAATGCCCATTGAACTTTGTTATATGAACCCACCGACTGCACTTGATGTACTTGATGAGGTGTAGCGAAGTGTGGTCGAGAGACACATTGCACAAAAAACTGGTCCTGACTTCTCTGTCCAAATTTGTTACGGGAAAAAGTTGCTTTGTTTAACAATTCTTACCGGTAGGAATTTTCACGTTCACTCGCCTTGGTTTGCACATGAACGTTCTCAGCAGTTTCTGTCTGTAGTTATTTGTAGAAGGTTATTGGTATCCGTTTACCAATGGCGTTCTCCTCATCAACATTTTCTCCTGCACAATGCGTTTCTGCTTCTGTAAGCCTGAACAATGTTCTGATCGGAATACGTTTAGAAGAGAACGGAATGTAAATTGAAAATAGCACTATTGATCACCTCGATATCTTAAAACCTCAAATAGCGAATAGGAGAATACCAAATCCGAAACACGTACATTAGCAATGCTGAAAATTGTTGCAAATTTTGTTTCACGCGTCCGGTGTTGCAAAGCAACTTCACAAATTCCCAATAATTTGTTTTCTGTGTGTCCCGAACCACACATACCCTGACCTGTCTCAGGGTAACAATTGCAGAAAAACCCTTTTTATTCCCTTTGATTACAGCACTGTTACCGAATACACAGACAGACACTACTTTTTTTCATTAGCAGAACAGTATTCAATCGCTTCTTATTATATTGTTAGATAACTATGTCTCAAAGGCTTTCTAAATTTCACGTTTACATGATCAAGTGCCTTTTTCACTCAGCTCGATTTCACGCGTCTTCCGATATACACTACTTCACTGTTTTTTTGTTCGCTTCATGCAAGCCTCATATTCACTCAAAACGACTTGGCTCTGCTAAAGTATGCAAATGATCTCGTATCCACAGCCCGATATTCCAAGATATCCTACCTCCCTACAAAACAACCTTATCGAAATGGATGGTTGATGTAACAAACACTCCTTATTTTTCGATAGATCTAGATATGTTGATTTTTGTTTTCCACTTTTATGCGTGGGAACCATCAACAGTTTTTTTATTATTGTACCTAAATGGAAGGGGATCATTGTCTTCTCTGGATTCGAACCTGTCCGTTACCTAGGTGTCAGATCGAGCCCCAGTATGTGAAAGACGTTTGGCTTAATTTGAAAGAATTACATTTCGTTTCACTTGTAAATCCCTTTTTAACAATGTATACTCTGATCCCGCTTTTTGAATGCATTCGACAACCCTATTGCCTTCGTTTCTATCCGGTGACTTTTTATGATTCTTTAGTTGTTCCGAACATTCTTTTGTAGAACCACAAAACATTGTTCTAGCTGTGGAAATATTCCCAACTCTAATCTAATTGAATGTAATGTTGTTCAGTATATAAAGTCTTGAGAATTGTTTGCTGCCACAATTATTTCTAAGTCCACTCAGCATGTTTATTCTGATCTTCTTAACTGTATATCCATACGGTTAACTAAGTCCAATCACGAATCAAATAAACCTGTACGCTTACCTATCTTTTCTCCGTTGCCTCTTACGTAGCATGATTTACTAGAGATTCCAAAATATTTCGTTCACGAACGGACACCAAACCAATATTACTTTGTCTGTTGAACAAGTGGTTACGTAACAGCTGAGGATTGACCTCTTGAAATACTGTTGACTTGAACGTGATCAAAAAGGCTAGGTTTTCTTTGTCATTTGTTAATCAAATAATGGTTTGTAAAACTATACCAAGAATGAGGAAAACAACTATCAGTCGAGATCAAACCTTAGGTTATTTTCTAATGTAATACACACTCTGAGCACGCACGTACAATTAGGCTATAATTGAACGTCTGCACGTAGGGTTAACGGTAGTCAGGTTTATGTGAACTGATGACAGCTTATCGCTAGTCCGAGCGTGCCCTATCATGTATATGTCGAACATTATGACAAAAAGTTTATGAACTCAGAAACAAATAGATGCGGTTGATTGCTAACAAAAGTGTGAATCTTACCCTTTTTGTGTTTCTATTTAAACACTGGATTTAGAGATTAGGAGCTCAGAAACCAGACGGTAGACTGCCATCTAGCAAGGCCGCTGTTGTGTATTCACTTAAATGACTAACCACAGATCGACTGGCATTCACCTCAATCCTAAAGATACAGCATGAATTATTGGAGGGAAGAAGCTGTGTACAAGATTTAAGTTACATAATGGATGCCATTACCATTTCGAAGGATCTCAAAGGGAGTGCATGTTTTGTTCGACTGTTTGGTTACCACCTGAAGAAATCAAATAGTTGGACCAAATTTGAACAACGGGCTGCAATGGATTGAGAATCTGAATTATCCATTAGATTCATTTGGTATAACGTGTAGCGTTTTGTACACTATTTTCTATTTCACAATTTTAATTGTTGTTCACGCTTTTTACTTTCCTCAACTTCACATATACAGCCGACGTTTAAAGCAACTTAATCGAACTGATCAATAATCAATAAATACAAAAACACACCTCTCGGGTCGCGAGCCTTGCGTTCTCTCTGCGTCCAGCCATCATGATCATGATCATCATCATCATCATCATCATCATCATCATCATCATCA